>LS044293.1:17461-32353 GCA_900241095.1 Acartia tonsa | reverse complement strand
TGTTACTTGTAAGTGCAGCAAAGTTAAACATGTTACTTGTAAGTGCAGCGCTGCATCGACAAGTAACATGATCCAAAATGTCTAAGAAAACTTGTGAATTAACCAGTTAAATTATTTCCTAAAGTTCCCAAAAATTGGTCTTTATTGTTATATATTGGTTTAATCACTAATTTTTGTCTTGGCATATTTCAAGATAGACGTGGGCTAGTATGTCCCAACACGTTCATTGGCCGAGTTGAGCCAAGTTGTCTCAGCACGACTGTCTATCTATCTAGCCTAGAGAAACACAGAGATAGTTATGAGACTGTGTTAGCAGACAGACACATTATAATAATAATAACAAAAAACCGTACTGTACAAACAGTATTAGAGCAAAATTTTTACTGTGACTTAACTTTAAGAAATCCTGTTATTGCACATTTTTAGATCGTGATAATAATGTAAAAAAATATTATAGTGTAAAATATTTAAAGAAAATAATTATTTTAGTTATTTATATTTTAAAAATAACTTGAATTATCCAGTGTTTTAAAAAGTGCCCTGTTTTTATGTAGAAATTTTGGAACGTAAGGTGGTTTAACGTGATGTTACAATAAAGTGAATGATTTAGAACTAAAAAGAATATATACCCTTAGTTCCTTCATAATGTTATACCTTCTCTGACATAGTTAGTCATTTTGAATTATCGTTTTAAACAATTGAATTTAAGGATATTTTTTTCTTCTTAGAGCAAGATTTAGTCCAAACACATTTTAAGTTCTTTCTTTGTAAAAAAAATCATAATTAGTGCTATGTAACCGAATGTGCTTGAAAGGTTGAAAAAGTAAGATAGAGGCTAAAACGTTATTTAAACATAACATTTTATTTATAATATAAAATTCTAAATTGTTTTCGTCTAGGTACATTTTTACAGTCTGTACCAATCGTTATTTTTCTTTAATTTTTCTGTGGCTAATTAAAAATTGCCATGATTACTCTCCAGATTATATTTATAGATTCCTCGTAATTAACCCTATTGGATCAGCCATTCCTGAGATCTATGGATTCAACAAAGAACACTTAATTACCTAATACTTTACACACAAATGTCCTCATAGATCAAATTAATTGATATTTGTAGTGATGGAGGGGACTAAAAATTACACTGGTGTTTTATAAAAAAGTTCTCCAATTTGTTGGCTTAAAATCCTTGTGTATTCTTTTGCTAAATCCGGATTGGTTGTTCAAACTATCAGTGTCCAAACTTTTCAACGAATATTTAAAATCTGCAGTAGGGTTCGGGGGTATTGTTGTTTATTATCATTTAGGATATATGGTACATTAATATATTGTCCATTGTCTTATCTCTTAAGATCCTTGGATGTATATAAATACTAAATATCTTGCTAACCATGACTTTCATCACGTTCAACTATTCTGAGAATCTTACATTATTTGTTCCTGGGAAGACTTTTATATTCATTTGAAATATTAGTCTCCCAGAGTTATGGATTATGCTGATATATCCCCCATATTCTTTTAAGTTTAATTGAAAACAAAATCTAACATGCAGAGGTGGATCCCGGTCTCAATACTTAAATGGGGACGAAGCCACTGGTATACATATAAAAATATTTGCATTTGGATCATATCGACATGTACGTAACAAATTCATTCTTAGATTTTAAAAAAAAATATGTCCCTTTGAAACTGAATTTAATATTAATCTGCCAAAGTAGTAGAATGTCTTTGTCTTTCTTTATAAAATTTTACGTGGATTATTAATATTTCGTCAAATATTTATTTTTGCCGAAGTTTTATGGGTTTGAATGTCTGTAGAAGAAAGAACAGTACCTAATCTTTTTCATGAAATATAGTTTTTAAAATTATTAATTACATACATTTCAGGTGCAAAATGATTGATTACAGAAAGTAAACATAAATCAGAAGAAGTTTATATACCTATATATTTCAAAAAGAAAAAATCTATAAGAATAAAAATGGATAGTCGCAAAGAAAAATCTAAGAAAGAAACATCCAAGGATGAAAAGGTAGGTTTGATACTAATTTAAAAAGCTTAGATTTTCTGTAATAAGGGTCGTCCGTCCATAATGGAATGCTCTGATCTTAAATTTAGATATGTTTGAAGTGTCATTTCATTTTAAAACTCTGCATGATGATCCCTGAAATTGTTGGGTACAATGTTCAAATCGTAGAAACTCTTCAATCATTTTAAATATTAAACATATTGAATGTTATTTTGGGGTTAGTTGTTATTGGGACAATATCACAACGGAGCTTAACCGTCATTACAAAATAGCCTAGCCGTCTAGAAGATTTTAGCAGACATATAAACAGGCCTGTTATTTTATTTAAAGTGATAGTAGAGGATAATTACATAAAAGAGTTTAAAAATGTATTGCATAATTATGAATGCGTGTTACTAGGGAAAATTGTTTAGGTTATGTAATTGTCTACGCACTATCAAGTATGTTGTGATATGCTTTTAAACATGAGAAAATGAGTCTTAAAGGCTAAGTGACTCAAGCGTTAAGTTAAAATACACTGAAAGGTTTGTCGATTTGATAGAAATTAATCAAAATTTCTATCTTTTAATGAACACTGAACATCTGCACTTTAGCTCATTTTGTCTGTTTGTCCATTTTTCGCTGCTTTTTGAATGTTGCGATCCTAGTTTTCATTCAGCACAACTTAAAATGTTTAAACTATAGGTATTTAAAAAAAAATATAACATGGTTTAAGATTATTAAATAAGATTTTAATGTTTAGCAATAAACAGCACTAGTGTTAAAACTATTAACAAAAAGTTAACAACGCTCTCTAATAAAGGTTATCTTTAATCAGTTCAATAGCTAATACTTATTAACCCTTTTTTATTACGAAAGCTTTTCTGCAAAAAAATATTGATTTTGATAGATTTTTATAGTTTTGTTTTTATTGCAGGAGTCCCATCATGATAACCTCACTGGTCAGGATGGAGATGGAGAGAACTCTAGTGTGTTGTACAAGGAGAGCAGTGAGTTGTCCACCAACCAACAGGACTCCGCTTATAGCTCTCTCAAACATTCAGCATACAGCTCACTGGATCCTATCAGGTTTGATTCAAGACTAATAGAGATAATGCATCTTGTACTGTTTTTTTCTGTACTAATGAAAATACTTGATAGCATAATTGTAAGTTTTATTGGTAGATTTTAAAATCAGAATAGGTTCTTACTTTGTAAAAGTTTCTAGTCCTCGTCCAGGAATCTGACATTACTATTCTGTTTAAATCTTCTCTAGATATGATATGATATCCTGTACAATGTAGCTTCTTACTTATAGGTTCTGGGAAAGGTTGTTTTCCTTTCATCCTATTATAAGGAGGGAAAGATCCTGGTTATATAAACTGAACTAATACGTGTATGTAAATGGCTTTATTAAGGACCCCAGCGACCAGCGCAGGGACCTCCTTCACAATCCACTCGACCACCTCGACATCCCAGAGCAGGGACACGACCAGCAAGTCCAGTGGATCATCAAACATCTCTGCCATACCTTCAAACTCGCAGAGCTTACCACAGGAAATTATTACATTCTCATTTGATAACTGCACATCTGTTCAATAATTATGGGTAATCTGTACTTACATGAAAGTCTCAGAGTTTGATGTATTTCAAGATGTTTTTGATATTTTTAGCTTGTTATTGCTAAGTTTTCTATGTTCTATAGTACCCAGGTACTTTAAGTTACAAAACAATAGACTTTTATATGTGCCTTTTCAATGATAACCTAACAAAACTATCACCACTGTAGATTTAAAGTATTGGTTGAACACTGCTATTTTTTACCAACCAATTCAGATTTGATAAAACAAATGAAAGATAATTGTCCTATTTTCTATAATTTCAAAAGTTATTTATCTTGATAATAATTACTTTAAATTTATTTATAAGCTTATGTAATAATTTTGTGAATCAGATGTCAACTCGTCAATCAACATCCAATCAGGACAAGAAAGAATTATCAGAAAGACCTACGAGGTAAATATCTTATTTATAAAGTTTAGTATATTGCTTAGTTCATGAATATAAAATCTTTTGGGTTCCAATTTTCATTTGAAATATCTGTGTAGACTGTAGGTAGCATCAGTAACCTAATAACTAATTTTATTATTTCTTTTAAACTTACTAGGGGACACGCCCATGTCAGGCTTATAGGGGCATTTGAGTTAGAAAGGAGGCGGGGGAAAGTCTACCCCCTCCACTTTCAATTTTAGTATTTTAGTTTGGAAAATAAAAGGAAGAACAGTTTTTGGGGGTTGTCATTTTTTGTCGGACGATTTCACTTAAGAGGGTGTTGATACCCTCCACTGAAATAGCTATAAACCTTCCCAGGACCTATAAAAATCTACACTGAGTTTTAATCGACTAGGCAAGATTTATTAAAAAAATGCTCTTAAAAGATTTTGTTTAAAATAATGATAAAACTTGGGCTACAGTATAATTAACAGTTCAAAGTCCCCTTATTCTCTGTAATGAATCTAAATAACATTACATTTATTTTATGATTTAATAATTAATATTAAACAAATTAAGGAAAAAGAAGCCTAAGATGTGCCACAGCCCCAAGGAGGCCAGAAATTTTATGGTTGACAAATTACCCTCAGGATTTGCTACCACCAAGGTAAAATCTTTAAAAATGATAATAATTTAACAGTAAGGCTTAATATCTGCTTGATAAGAACCGGTTCTGAGCCACATTAAAATATTGTAACAATTTTATACGAATAATAGAATAAATAGCTTAAAATTGATACCAGTTTTGTTAGACTAGCTTCGGTCCCCTAAGGCCAACAAAATTGGAATTAATACTTTAATTTTTACTAGCGGCTACGCCCCTAGGTAGGAGGGGGGAAAAGTCGACCTCATCCCATTTTAAATTTGAGTTTCAAAAAATAAAGATAAATTTTTTTAGGGGAAGGGGGGTAAAGACACCTTTCCCCAAAATAGTTTAAAACCTTCCCAGGACCTATAAGAAGTTTTACTGTAAAGGAGAAAATTATCGGTTCAGCGGTTAGCGAGATCCTTGGGGACAGTCAAAAATCGGTTACTACTTAATATGATAGGATTATGCTATTCTCAGAAAGCTGCGATGAATATCTATTATCTTTTAAATGCTCTTCATATGAAACAGGATTTTGCATTATGAAAGAAAATTATTTTTTATTGTTCTTTATAAATTAAGATAGTTATTTATGGTATCAAAAGATTTATTTTCTAAGAAAGCAATGAATTACTTATCATTTTAAATTTTAGATACATTGAAATATTTTTTTCTCGATATGAAACACTTGATTTTTAAAAAAATAAGTTAAACATTTTGGTTTTCTTAGCTAATATTCAACCATTTTATTAAAATTGTATAATGTATTTTATACGGAGTTTTGAAATATTTAAAAATATTTTAGGTTTCCAAATCTGCCAAAGTTGCCACGCTGTCACAAGCACTTGGCTATGTTGATCAATTCAGGAATAATAAATTAAAAATTCAATCTCTTTATAAAGTAAGAGAAGTAGGTAAATATAAACTAATGGGTAAGATAGCTATAAACAAGACCCCCCTCCCAAAAAAAAAAATATTGATTGAAAAAAAGATTCTTGAAGATGATAACCGTTTATACATAAAAGTTACCTAATTCATTAACCATACCCCTTCCCCCAAATTTTGATTACAAATATTTCTGAAGATTTTTTAAATTTTTTTCTTATCCTCTAGGGCCAATGATAATACACATTACACACCCCTGTTAAAAAAAATCTACGATATTGATATTTTGATTTATTATTAACCTGCTAGAAAAACCCAAGCCTCTAAGAATGATAAGTCCCGACGTGGTCCAGATGAATCAGATCTTAATGATCTAGCTATTAATTTACTCAATGCTTCACAGGTTGGATATTTATGGCGCTTTCACACAAAGTACCCTCTTGAGCATTGATAACTCTTCCTTATATTTGAAGAAAAAAATTTAAATAAGGGGGTATTCGTTCGCAGGGGAACCGCAGTATAGGCCCAGCATAGGAGACAAAAAATACCCCGCCTCCGTAAAGGTGTGTGTTTTAAGGCTTAAAAAGAGTAGTAGAACGATAATATTCACTAAATATGTGTATTCCTTATTGAAAAGAACTATAGACAAAAAAAAAATTTCTTAAGTTAACTATACCTGAAAATTGCTATTAAAACCTGAAAAATTCACCGAAAACTTAGCTAATGTCAAGCTGACAAAAATTAATTTTTAACATATAATACAGAGAATTACCATGGACAATCAAATAATGTTTTTAAAAATGGGTATCTTTGAAATAATTGGCAATATTTGTACTTTTTGAAACTCTCCAATATTTTTTTTTATAATTGTCAATTTTGTTATTATTGTCAGTTTGACATTGGTGAAGCATTTGAAGATTTTTTCGATTTTTAAACAATTTTTTTTAACCAAAAAAAATTTTTTTTTGTCTATAGTTCTTTTCAATAAGGAATACACATATTTAGTGAATATTATCGTTCTACTACTGTTTTTAAGCCTTAAAACACACACCTTAAATCTAGAAAAAGTAATTTGTTTATTTGATTTTACATTTTTTGCCACTAATTTTCTTTTTTGAGCTTGTCAATATGAATTTTTATTATGAATGTCAAAATATCAATATAGTACAATTATTATCTTTATTTTTTTTAGGGAGCTGGAATCCAGGGTTTCCTGCCCAACGTGTCAGAGGAGAGCGAGGACAGGTTTGAGGACATCATCATGAACAAGACAACCAGCGAGGGAAATGGTTTCTGTGTGGCTGTATCTATGCATGATGGTATGGTTCTCCAAACTACGGCCTCCATCAAAAATGTTCTTGGATACCCCAAGGAATTTATTGTTTTTGTTTCAATAAAACTTTAACAATGCTTAATTAAAGTATTCATTTAGTTTTGCTAAAATTATCATGAATTTCATACTGTTTTTTAAGAAAAAAAACATTCTTCCCTGATTCAAATAGTAAAGGGAATGCCTTGCTTCTCAACTTAAACCTATGTTTACTTGTTTAAGGAAAATATTGGTAGAATTTTAAAAATTCAACGAAATGGAAATAAACATAATAATAATTTAACAGGACATGTGGGTTGGTCGTAACTTTATTGACTTTGTGCACCCACAAGACCGGGACACCTTCATCAACCAGGTGACGGAGAACCTGGGCCTCATCCTGCGGGATATTCACTCCACTCCAGGCCCAGCGAGGAAGAAAGATACATCTTACTGCAAGAGTGGATCATTCTACTGTCGCATAAGAATCTATAATGGGCTGAGATCTGGGTTTACTGTGAAGGAAAGGAAGACTAGGTTTGCTCCGTTTAAACTGTCTGTATGCTTTCTGGAGATGGACTGCAAGGTTGGTTACTTTTCAATACCAATATTATATATTTTTTAGATTCTCGTATTCTTATATAAAATGAATAGTGACTTTGCCCCTTCACATGATTTATTAGTAGATTCACTTTATAAGACATTGGAATCGGTTCAGCATTTATTGAGATCTTTCGGTATAAACACAAAGATAGACCAATAAATGTCTTATTTTTGAAAAGGATTAAAGGACTGAATACCTCGGTAATATTTATAATATTATTTTAGTCATCAAACCAGTCACCAGAAAGTGGCAACACCATGGTAGGTCCCCAGAGTACCTACCTCTTCATCACGGCCATGCCCATGGTGTCCGCATTCACCCAGCCTTACGAGGACTGGACCACAAGGTCCGAGACAGAGCCCCAGCATGTGTTTGTGACAAAGCACAACAGCTCTAATCTGTTTAGTAGCATTGAGGAGTCAGTTATTCCTTATTTGGGATTCTTACCACAGGTAAAAATTAGATTATATAATGGGAATAAAAATAGTGTAAATGTAAAAATGTCTTTTTTAAATTTCTATTTCACTCAAATATTTTGCTTTTTTTTCACTTCTGCACACTTATCTAATCGACCGTACATTTTCAATATTAGTTTGAAAAGAAAAAGTTCTTAGATTCGATCTTCTTGGAAGGTATCCTACTCCCTTCTATTAAAACTTCCCTGAATCTATGAGAACTTCACTGTAATAAAGTACCATATCGGTTTAGTGGTTAGCGTGATTTTTTGGTACAGACAGACATATAGTTACATAGACATTCTTTTACTTTTATATAAGAATATGTGTATTATTGTGTATTTTCATTCAATTTCCTTTTTGCAGGATTTGAATGGGCAAGACATATTCAGCTTTGTTCACCCTGACGACCAGAACACACTGAAGGATGTTTTCAACAATGCCATGCAGGAACTGGGACGACCATGCAAGAGCAAGTTCATACGAATGCGCGTGCGCAATGGCGGCTATGTTTATGTAAACAGTTGGTGGAGCTTTTTTACCAATCCTTGGAGTCGTCAGCTTGAGTTTGTGCACGGCAAGCACACGGTCAAAAAAGGTCCGCGGCATCCGGACGTTTTTGCTGAGATTGTGACGGATGTTGCGGCATCTGATATGGTTCATCTGAAGCGTACACAGGCAACACAACCGGAGTTAAACGCCAAGTCAAAGTTGTCGCCCAAGAATGTTACGGCGGATAGTTCATCAAAGACTCGGCGCGAATTGTCATCATTTATGGTTACTTTGTTGGAAGAGGTTGCTAAGTCTGAGACTAAAAAGCTTGGCAATCTCGGCGGTAAGATTGGCACTGTTGTCATTGGCAATATTAGTCCACACCAATCAGATTCATCTGAAACACCACCTAGCTACAACCAGCTCACATACAATGAAAACTTGACACGGTTCTTCAACAGTCAACCCAAAACATTGACTGACAAGGAAATATTTGATAACGGCTCAAATCCGCAGAGCAAAACATCTGAAGAGTCACAGACAAATGATTCTAATGAGCTGAAGAAAAAGAATTCTGAAGAAGACGCTGTGCGCTCAGCCCAGGGCTCCGGTGGGTCTGGCGAACAGGCACAAACTACATCAGGGTCGGGGGAGGACAATGGCAAAAACTCGTCAACGCTGCAGACCGGAATGTCGGCGGGTCAAGTTAGGTCGGGCCAGGACGAGTGTATGATGTCGCAGGACGGATCCGGAAGCGGATCCAGGTACGGGTCGGGCTCTAGAGGAGCTAGTGTTGATAATTATACTGCTCCGGAATTGACCATTGATTTGCTGGCGAGACACAACAAAGAGATGGAACAGAAGATGTTGACTAATTATAAGGAATCTAAAAGAACTGGTGAAATTAGGTAAATATATATTTCTTGCTTGCTTTAGTCAGAGGCCTAAAATATTTTTATTTTTACCTAACAAAAGCTATATAATACGTATATTTTTATTTGTTAATGTTGATTACTTTGTAGGTTTATACGAGATCAAAAGTATCAAATGGCGCAGCAAGAAGCTATAAACAAACTTGGCATTCAAAAGGTTCACTCTAATCTGCAGAATGAGTTAAACAAAATCAAAAGGCGCAGGAGCAAACAGCCCAAGCAGGCTCAGAATAACCTTTGCGGGGATCCAGAAAGCAGTCCTGATGGGCAGATAGGCAACACCATGTGGCCGCAGTACGGTGAGGACGGGCCTAGTCAACCAAGGTTCGATGCCAGCAAGATTAAACATGCGCATGAAGGCTACGTTGGATTTAATCAGGTAAAATACTTTTCTTCTTTTTTATAAGGTGATAATGATGTCCAAGTGTTTCGATACAAAAGTTAGGATTAAATTGGTCAAAGAAGAACTGTTTCATAGTATATAGTATAAATTTTTTAGGCCCATCTAATGTTGCATTTTCTAAACACACTTACGTACGGCCTTTATGTAGATTGATAAAATTTTATATCGCACGAGATGGACGGACATTCACATATTAAAATAATATGTGCAAGTGCATTACTATGAAATACCAATGGTAATTCTAGAGTGACTATAGTTATAAATTATGATTATTTTATTTCTAGGCTAATATGATGGAACGGGGTGCTCCCTCCAACCTGACAGGATTCCCCAACCTTGTGGAGGTTCCAACCTTTTACATGGCCTTCAGAGGAAATGGTGGCAATGTGGGACCTCAAAATGTAGGCTTTTTAGAATTTATGAAAATTAAAAAGCGGGACAGGGAACAAAATGGCATCCAAGGAAAAATATTTTGCCCAAGTTTTCCTCTAGTTTTATAATAACCATTATTGTGATTATGATAAAATATGTTGTTTTATGTGCCTTTTGTACAGCATTACACTGATGGTATCGCAACCATGAAAGCTCCGGAAAAAGCAAAATAGAAATTCTTAGATTTAAAAGAAGACTACATAAAAAATGATATGAAAAAAATTTATAAATTGCAGGTACAATTAATGCAGTCAAGCCTACTGATGCATGGAAGATCTGTAGGATATCTGGGACTGGATCCTGCAGCTAACTCTTTCCATAGAATAGGTAAACATTTACACAATCATAATAACAATAGGAGTCAGATATATATCATCTTAAATGGAATAAATATTGATTAAAATTTTTCAATAAATATACTTTTATTCATTGTAATGTTTTTTTTTTATAAAAACATAACCCATTGTATTTGTAACCTAGTTGTCATCTAAACTGACGAAGAATAAGTTGATATTAGAATTATAAAATTAATCATCCGCATTATCTGAAACGTTAGATGCGATAATTTTTTGATCAACTTTCTATTCCTTGGGTCTAAGCCTTATCATGATTCTTTATGCACCATATTTTATAGATTTTAAAGAATTTGAAATGCATATTTATTTAGCATTATTTACTCACAAAATTTCCTACATTATAATACAAATTGGTTATTTAAAAAAAAAATAATATTTTCAGAAAACTGACCAATATTTAATTTTAGTTTAAAATGGACGTCTGTTTACTTATGGGCTTGGGCAAAAAATTTAAGGAAATAGAAAATAAATATTAGGTCTAATTTAAGTTCTACTTTTATTTCAACGTTTTGATTTAAATCTAATATTATATGTTAAAAAATGCTTTTAAAAGTTTTCAAACTAACATATCAAACAAATTTCAACGATATCATTCTCAATCTGAAACGTTTTTACATATTTAATAGTATTTGCACTATTGCTCTATATTTGACATTCATAATATTTTGTTAATCTCCTAAAATTTTATTAACAATATTGTAATATTGTTTTTTTAAGTACAACATGTCATATTTGTATCCATTTTTGTAAGTGCACGTTTTTGTACCAATTGACGTCAATGGAAACCATAATATTTTCTTATAAATTATTTGAATATAAAAGTTTTTTATTAAAAATAATATTCCTATCAAAATTGTTCATTACTGGCTACCTAATTTTTTTTATTTCTTATTTAAAATAAACTTTTATTTACAGAAAGGTAATTTTGGTAGGTAGTTATAATTGGAAGCATAACTCAATAAGTAGTCCATTGTGTTATCTTATAAGATCTCTGGGGAAAAGGCTTAAATCAATATATCTAAGAGAATCTAGTAGACACGATACAATTTTTTTTATTTAAAACTAAAGATTTAGTTGCTATTGTTATAAAATCTAATGCATCGGGACAAATAAATGAAAATTTAGATTTAATTGATTATTTTATTTTAAGGGGATGACCAAGCTGATGAGCCTAGAAGTTCTGGTTCTAAGATGCCAAAAGCTTGCAAAAGACAAAGGTAAGAGAAACATTTTAAGTAAAAAAATATATTTTCTGTTATGGAAAGCATCTTATACCTAATAAGAATGAAACAGAATAATTTTTTAACAAGATTAGGTACCACCTACAAAGTAAGAAAATTATTATTTACACTTACAATCGTGAATTAAGACGTTTAATTGGGGATTTTCAGTAACCTTAATTACATAATCAGAGAATTATTTCATTTTGAAGAAAAGACAATATTAATTCGTTTTTTAGATCCCCCAACCACGAGCCCGAGTTACCCAACTGCTTGGCGGTCAGCAGTTGTATGGTGTGTCAGCCAGAAGCTGGAGGCTCTGTCCAGGTGGCAGGATCCAAGTGCACCAAGAAGATTGTGGACAGGCCCAGGTCGCGTGCAGGATCCCGGGCCACCAGCATCAAGGGAGAGCCCGGCAGTGCTCTGGAGTCCAGTGCCTCCGTATCAGTCAAGGATAAGAACTTGTCCCAAGCAAAGGGAGTCTCTGAGGTAAGTCAATATTATTATTTATTATTTTTTCAAGAACTTTAATTTTCAAGAGAATTTTTTTAGAGAAACATTTTATGTAGGTATTAAGTTTCTTCTCTACAACTTTGTGTTTATGAAGTAATAACAAAATTCGCTAAAACTGCTTTACTAAAGTCACGGATGAATAGTTCTGAGAATCTTATTTAAGAAGTTTTTAGTTCTATATTGTAAGGAAGCAAACTTATAAGTAAGTAAAAACATTGAAGTCGAGAAATGCTTCAATACATTAGAAAAATAGAAGTTTTTAAAAATCTTGTGAGCATATATGCTTGTGAGAATTTTACACTCAAAATTCAACAGAACTGTGGTTTTCGTTTGTTTTGGAAAAACTTACATTTTTTTTGTCAAGGAGCACATCTTGTACATTATTAGTCCATCTACTAATCAATACCTATGCATGTTCAGGTAGTTGATCATGATCAAGTTCTGGTGTGCAGGAGTACAACTTCTAGTTCAAGTTTGTACTCTTTCCTTAAGACTTCAGATGATTACAGCCTCACAAATCCCAACTCAACAGATGAGGAATCACGAGTAAGTTTTATTTTTTTGTTGATAATATTTTTGTTGTTGATAATATTGGCATAATTTAGCCTATTTTCATCGGATTAATTTTTTTACGTAGTAATTGGATTTCTATTTAAGAAAGCGGTTGGATTTATGTTTGTGTTTTCTTTTGGTGTTGTAGCGATTAATTTAGCACCAAAACAATTATAGTTATAGTGCTTAAGTATATGGCAAATACTTACAAATCCAAATATTTGTATCTTATTCATTAATTTAAAAATATTTCAACTATTTTTTTCATTAAGCACCCTATTAGAAATATTATTCACGCATTATGTTCAGGTGAAGTACCACGTGGCAAAACCAGTGTTGTCAGAACCTTTCTGGAACGAGAAGGTGATCCTGAACAATGACCTGATCTACCTGTACCAGATGGACGTCAGAGACAATGAGACTGTCCTGAAGGAGGATATGAAGAAACTGAGCTTAACAATGCAGTATAAAGAGGTATGCAAAACAAATTGCCTAATTTTTTTTAGATTCAGCTTACGTTTCATGAATGAAAGCTTATTGATAAAATTACTTAGTAAATAAAAATTTGATTTTGCGTTTGAACTTAGCTATTTATTTTATATTTGAGAAAGTTTTTAAAAAATCGTATCGTCCATTATGTCAAATGCTTTCTTTAAGTCCGAAATACATTAATTTAAAAAAGAAATGTCATTATAATTTAGGTTACGAGCATTTTATAGAAATAATAATTTTTAAAAATCTGATAAAAAATTAGGTCGCAGAACAGCTATTGGAAGCCAACTGTCCACTTGATGAGGCATGCACATTAATAAATACAGGGTAAGAATATGGATTATATTCGGTTTTGCAAAGGACAATGTTTTTGTGTCCCATTTTCAAATATAAATGCTAGCGGGAAGGGGGGCGATGGCGAGGCACAGGCCATTTAATTATAATAGTACTATAATTTTTGTATAACACTTTCTCTCATTCGTTGTGTTAAAAACTTTAGGTACTTTATAATATTTTGATTAGTCTGATTAAATTAACATAGTCGAAACTTTCCCAGCAAAAATTTTATTCTATAAATGGGGTAATTTTGTTTATTATCAATATATTAAGATCGTACTGTACATCATTTTAGGGTGATGGGACTTAATCCTGATAAGTAAGCAAATAAGAAGATTCAAATACTTTGTTTTTTTTAGATCCACTGCAAGTTCTGAAGATAGCACAAGCAATGATGATAGCGGAGATGACAAAGATCAGGCTTATCTTATCAATAAAAGGCTCAAAAGAAAAGTAATTATCAGTTTTTGCTTATATTTTATATTTAAAGATTAATTATTAGTTAACCTCTTTTCTTAGGTCTAAAGCGTAAATTTTACCATAGAAAAAAAACTTTATTTTCGTAGTGCAACATTCTATGCCTTGAATTTTAAAATTACGCCGAATTTTTAGGAATAAATATAATAATAATTCAGGTGTGTATATTTTCCATTATAGAGATTGGCAAGGTGGAAAGAAATTCAACTTGATTGGAAAATATACACCCCTGTAATGATATCCCTAATTACTTTAAAATCAGCATATTAGGAAAATTGTTATATTACAGAAGACAGGACGATTTTTTGTTTTAGGATCACCTAGAAAAGTTGAACATGTTTATGGAGGCGGATGCTCCCTTCCCCATGCAAGATTGTCCAGTCCCCATCAACACATCCACAGAGGAAGATTATAAGCTATTTAGAACACCTGTGTATTCATCTAAATCATCAGATACTACTTCGGAACCACCAAAACGGTCAACAAAACCATTAAGAAGGTTATAAGCTATAATTTGATATCAAATATATTATGTCTGATTCTAAAAATACTTCAATTAATTAAAGTACATCTTTTTTACATTAAGGGTCAGTCCGTCCGTCCGCAACGGATAAATCTATTAATTTAAGCATGATAGAATTTTGAACAAATAATTTCTCTAAAAGTTAATTTAAAAACGTAACAAAGGGGGAGGTCATTTTCTAGTAAATTCCGTAAAGGTGTGTGTGTTATAAGGCCTAAAAATAGTAGTAGAACGATAAGGTGCTCCCTATTGTTCTATTCAATAGGG
>LS044293.1:0-17361 GCA_900241095.1 Acartia tonsa | reverse complement strand
ATCGTTCTACTACTATTTTTAGGCCTTATAACACACACACCTTTACGGAATTTACTAGAAAATGACCTCCCCCTTTATACACATAACCAGTAAGTCTTTATGTCTATTAGAGATGGACGAACGTATGAACCGTAATCATGAATGTGGATCTAAAAGAATGCAGAAACTCAAACATTTTTATTTTCAGAGGTCGAAACGTTGAGAAGCGTAAGCATGATACGCTAAGCAGCTCTGACGGAAGATTTTCAGATCAAAGAGAGGGAGAAGACGACTTTGATGCTCGTAAACAAGAAGACAGTGCAGAACAGAGCGGAGACGACAAGGTGAGAGTGTCACGTGACAGCCGTGGTGGGGTCTACTACAAGAACGAGAAGGACAAAAACGGTTATAACAGAATGTACTTGTCCTCGGTCAATGAGAATGATGTTGACAAGTTGTCAGACTCAGAGCACGCGGCTAGAAATCCGGACGGGTCGTCTTCATTGGCGGATGTTTCCATGCAGTCGGAGAGCCCACCTCATCCTTCTAAAGGGTATGTTCCATGAATAAACTCTTTAATAAGTTTTTTTTTGTCTAAAGATATTGGTGAATGCTGGTCTGTACTTGTATAGGAATGTTTTATTAAAAGCTTGGAATGGTACAGGCTATTTTCCTGACCTCTCCTACTTTCACCTATAGGCTAGGGCAAACAACTAGCTAGTTTATTACATAGAGTCAAATTTAAGTAAAATATAAAAATTGATGTAAATAGGCTGTTGCATTTGCAACTTTATTTGATTGGCGAATTATAATATCCGAAAAACTTTCATGGAACATCCTCTTTAGTGGTGTACCTGTCAGAGAGGATACTCCTACAGATGACGAAGATTCAGAGAGCAACAATGATGATGATATTAGCAGCGGCGGAACTTGCAAGCAGCTGGCAGTTGCTTCAGGCACCAGCAATCAAGTAGCAGTTATCAAGCACAGTTCCTCGTCAGGTAATCAGACGTCTTTTCATTACTGTTAGATTAATGTTACAACGAAAACTATCATGTTTCTTACATAATTGTACAGGTGTTTTTTACCTAGATAGAAAATATGAATTTTCTTTCAGGTTCACCAAACGAGACATCAACCAGGCCAGATTCTGGAAGTAACACTGGCAGTATGGAGCAGGATGACCAGGACCATGTGGCTGACTCCTCCCAACAGGACAATCTTACGGGAGAGGATAGAGACTCTCCAATCTCTGCTGAAAGTGGACAGGTATAAATTGTATAAATCGTAATCTAATAAATATGAAACTTTTAGATGACCAATCGCATAATAATGACTTTAGGAACTCAGTGCAGGAGCAATCCATTTAAATTTTTTGTTAGGAACTAAATATATTGGTACGAATTGCTTGGTGTTATGTTTCTTCCATATTCAAGTTAAAAAATGTTTGAATTTATAAAGAATAAAGATACATAAAGCTTTGCTTGAGATTATTATATCTTACAAAATTTGGTCAAAATAATAATGTTCAATCAATAAACTTTTGTTAAGGTTGAAGAGGAATTAAATGAAAACAAGGATAATAACTCTGACGAGATGGATAAATCTGTTGAAGACAGTTCTACTGTGCAAGGACCTGAATTTAATCCCCAGAAAGAAACACCAGAGAAAAGCATGGAGGACTCGGACAACTCAGATCTTTAAAACAGTTAAGGAATCTTCCCCCAACCTTCTTTTCTAGTAATGTTCATAGTACTGGTGTTTTGTAGAAATTGTGGGTGGAGGTATGCTTCTTTCGCTCTGCTGAAAATCTTATACATTTTATAATACGGCCAGTGAAACCAGTGAATAAGTATGGTTACTGACCATTAGATGAAACCAGTTTGTCACTTGTTTCAATATATTTCTCGGAATAAGATTTTTTCGTTACTGGTAACTATCAAATTTGATAAATAAGTCTGAAAAATAAACATAAAAGAGAATGCAAAAATTTTGTAAAAAAAAATCTACACTTAATACTTTGTGTAGACGATTTCTGTTGAAATGTTACCTTATTATGTTTTAAGAAAGTTTATATCGGTGAAAGAAATGCATTTTTTCTGTTTTCATCATTAACTTTGCTTGTTATTGGATTTTTAAGGACTTAATGTTAAAAATATTTGCAGAATTTAAACCATAATTACAAATAATCTAATAAAAACTTAAATAATGAAAAAGGAGAAAAAAATATTAAAAATGTACTATTTATGTTGTACCTAACTATGTGATATTAAAATATATGTAATATAAATTTTAAATATATTGAATAAAGCATAATATTGATATTATTATCTTTTGTTTACAGAAAGTAAGGTAGAACTAATGAGCATAAAATCATTTTAAGAAAGATAATGAACATTTTTGTATAATAGTATAGTAAAATCTTTTATTTACTTATTTATAGAAATGTAAACCATCTCAGAACCTATATGAAGCTCAACTGCTAAGGAGAACCATATTGGCTCAGTGATTAGCGAGATCCTTTGCTACAGACAAAAAAGCTTACTCCTTTATATAATAGAATGACAAGGTTTTTGTCCGAAGCTTAAGATCTCGAAAATTGCTAGTTCAAATGCTTTGTACTTTTTAAGGAAGCTTTGTAAATGTCATGGTGTCAAATACCTTCCAACCCATTCGATAAACTTTATGGCTAGCTTCAAATTATTTCCTAACAAGGTTTAAATAAAGAAAATGATTTATGCTACAAAATTGAAGGTAGAGTTGTTAATTTATATCAGGTTCAAGTTAAGTTGGGCTTTCCGCAGTTATTAAAATGAAAAATTGTAAGATTAAAACCAAGTGACCGAAGACCAGTCTTGTATTAATTTTATGATTTTTATTTTAATGTTTGTTGAAAATTGTCTTCTATGACGCTATACTTGATTTTTTAGTATGGCTGAGAACCAGTTCTAATCCAGCGGATAGTATAACTTCTTTATGTTTGAGGTTTTTATTTCAAAAAGGCATCAGTTTTTATAAAAAAAAAACAAGGATGACAACATTCATAAAAGCGAAGCTCTGAAACGGCAGGACATTAACACTTGTATAGTGCTGAACTGAATAAGCAGAATGTAAGTGTATAAGAGGCGAATCAAAATTATGTAAATTTGTTGAAAAACTGCTTGGTACAGGATAATGTTCATGGACTTACTTACATTTTTGGGACTTGATTATAGAGTTGCTTCGCTTATAATATTGTACTTGGTTGTCCCAGGAATCATTATACCAAAAATCAGATCAATCGATAATTGGATCACAAAACTTGGTGGTAAAAAAGTAGAAAAATCAACTTGTTTATAATGGACGTACGAACATTCTGGTAATGATTATAGAGTTGCTACGATTTTTTAATCGTACTTAACTACTACAGAAATCACAAAGCAAAGTTCGAAATAGATAGGACAATGCTAACTGATTCTAACATGCCTAAATTAACGAAAAAAGCTATATGTCCCGGACAGACCCTAAATTATAGAAAAGTTTTGCTTTTAAAAACTAGTCTTGTTTAACAACATATATAATATTGATAAAGAAACAATGTGTTATTTGCAATAGTTTATTGTCAAAAATTTAAAATATATTGGTTTTACATTAAAGAGATCAAACTACTTCACTCAGCTATCTTGACTTTGAATTTGGCCTGGACGCAATTTAGATAATCGCCTAAAAAAAGGTGTATTTCTATATTTCAGAAAAGCTTATTTCGTGTTGATATAAATGGGGGCTAAATTGTTTTAAATCTCATTTTTCAATAAAATAGACTTCAAATTTTAAAGATGTTTTCAATGCATTTCAAATTTAAGACATCTTTGTGCGTTAAAACCAAATGCGGCCTTGTTGAATTGTATAATACATTTAAATGAACAATCCCTCATTTGAACCAATAGTAACACAGTGTAGGTGAAATATTTTAAATAAATCCATATAATAAGTCAGCTATGACAAAGGTTTACTTAGTGAAATTATTTAGTCCCAAAATGTCGTCGCTCTTAGATGGAATTGGATCATTTGTGTTAGCATACAATTACAAATCTCCATCCGTTAAAAATTCTGGTTAAGATTAGACTTATTACTGGGTCTAATTGACCATCTATTGTAATAAATCTATTATTGGTGTTTACCTGGTACAAGAGCAGAAAATTGAGTAGCATAGGAAACCAACTTGCAATGGTACTTCCTAAAATAAAGCTTAATTTATATTATTTACAATTGCTATTATAAGACAACTTGAACTAAAACCAAATAAATACTTAGTATTATTGTTGAGGACTGAAAAAAAACAAGGATGGCAACAACTTAAGAAGCTGAATGTAAATTTATAAGTCTATTCAAAATCGTATGTAAAGTTGTAAAATTGCGTAAATACAGGATATTGTTTAGGGGATACTTACATTTTTAGGATAATTTTATTATACAAAAACAGTTCGAAAATTAGCATGTTTTAAATTGACTTGCGCCGGACTTTCTTGTAGCGATCATAGAGTGACTACGCTTTCTAGAAACGTACACTTCTGTTATAGGAACCATCGTGAAAAGTTTGAAATCGATAGGACGGTTTAACACAAAGGAGACTGTGCACGAACGAGAGCAAGTGATTTTAAGGACCTACCAGCAGTGATTTTGAGTATTTTTGGTGAATATACTAGGTTTCTGATTAATTCAGTTATACATTTTCAAATATTTTGTCAAGACCAAGACTATATTCATTCATTAGACATAAACAAAGTGTACCAATCAAGCATATCACTATTGAAAGGTGCTAACGTTCATACATATTCCCCATATAATTATGGTTCATGCAGTTAAATATTCTTTTTTATATTAACAACATAAAAAAAAGGTGACCTTGCCCAATCTTGTTCCCAGAATATAGTTTCAGAGCCTGATCCAGTGCTCGGGAATTCCTAAATAAAACATTAGGATCATGAAAAGAAAACGAAGTAGCGGGTTTCGTCGTATTTTCACAGTAGCTTTTCTCCTATTTCTAGTCACTACAGGCCCTATTTCCCAACCATGCGGGGCAATAATTATCATTTACCTAAAATAATCTATCAACAGCTACTGTGAAAATACGACGAAACCCACTACTTCGTTTTTTTCCAAGATCCAGTATTTTTAATATCAGAATAATCAGAGATCGTCATGACTAAGACAATAGGTGCTAAATTGATTTATAACCCCAATGATAATAACCAAAAAGAGTAGTTTCGCTACTAAAAACTAAATTACTGATCGTGTTTGTAAAATGAAATACCTTCATATCTGCACAGCTAGGATTCTCAAGCAGTTTTAAATCTTCAACTTTCAGCTCAGCAAAGAAGTGTCTGAATATGACACAAAATAAATCAACTAAATTAAAGGGAATTAGAAAATATTATTTAGGCTCCTATATTTATGCATTATGGTAATCTGAAGTTAGGATTCAGATGCACATTGGGATCGGATGTAAGAATGCTTTGGCCAATCTTTGATTGATAAGCTTCGCGCACAGCTAAGAGTACTCTATGTTATATTAAAGCTGATTCGTATTTCTCGTGAAAGCTAAGCTTCTCCATTATTACATTACCCTTACATTATTAAACCACCATATAATTAATGGCACTCTCACTTAATAAATGGCATTGACAATAAAAAGCATGATTAAAGTTGCTTGATTGTTAGAATCTGAACTCACTACAGGTCTCCTTCCGAACAACCTTAGGAAATCTCAGGGAAGGTTGTGTTATCATAATCTATCAAACTGCGACAACTAAGGAGTAGTGCGCTAATCATTATTCTTTAGGATACATGAAACTCCTTAAACATACATAGTTAAAGCATTAAATTAAGAATTTCTTGACCCACAATTTATAATTTTCTTTTCTACTGCTCTAATAAAAGTGATGCCAAAATTACTTGTGTTATTAAAATATTGTTAAACTAAACCTGAAATATTCCTGTCTATTGCGACTTTGTTGTAGTTCTGTTCCTTTGCCACACTCCACTCCTCCGTTTATAATATGGGTTGTCAAGCCAAAACCTAATGAAACATTTGGTTAATAACAACTTTGATGTATCTTGTTATTTACGCCCTTCAGTCATTCTTAATTATGATGTTTATAGTGGTATATTTTTACCTGGCTTAAGACCATTGGCTAAATCATCCTTGTTGGACTTCCAACTTCCATCCAAAACCTAACAAGGTATTAAAAAAAATAGTTTCTTCAACAGGAATATTAATAAATATAATTTAAGATAATTTATATTAAGCATTTCAGCAATGTACATATCTGTACATGAAACAATTTGTAATGTAAAATAAACTTAATATTTAAAAATTTGTTAGTTGATAATCAAATGAAAATATTAGTGTTTTAATCTATTTCTCATAAAGATACAGCACCTGTAGCATTGAAGGTTTAGGAGGTTGTGGCATGAGAAAGAACCAGATAGCCGAGGCAATTGCTAGCCAGGAGTTGGCAATAATGTCTGGATTGCCCAGCAGAACACTGGCATTCCCGTACATAAACTCTGAAAACTGGCCATAGTTGTAATTGTAAGATATCTGTTTTGCTCCTCTAAAAAAAAGGCCCTAATAATATTTGAATGCACATAAAAATAACATAAATTAAAATTATGCAAATAAAATCGAATTTTGCATTAAAAATGAATAAAAATTGTTAAACAAGCTGTTCTTGACAATGATAACTCAATTAATTCTATTGATAAAGTAGTAATATTTTTTATGCTTGTCCGTTAAGAACATGCTAACCACAGAACCTATTCAGTTGTCCATTTAGCGAAGCTTAACATGTTTCCTGGAATGGTTTAATGGTATGAATTCAGAGTCCACAGACGTAAGGTGTACATCATTAGGATGATAAAAAGAACCTAATTTAAAAGAAACTAAATTCTTGAGATATTATATTATCTTAAACAAACCTTCCATGATAATTTTGATAATTTCCATCCTTTTTCTTTCCACATGGCCATTTCTCAGTTAACCAAGTCTCCTTTACAGAATATAAGGCATGGAAATAATAAAAGGGTAGTTGCACGAAATGCATTGGAACTTGAATTTTGTGAACCACATATTTTTTCCTGTTTTAAACTATCTTTATAGGGCATATTATGTAAAAGAATTTAAATTTTTCTACCAGGTAGTTTTAAAAATATAAAGACTGAAATTGAGACTTTTACCTACACAAAATAGATATTTTCGGACGTAACTCTAAAACTGCCTGGTAAGTTTATTTTTATTTCAGATATCTTCATTGGTAACCTATAATTATCTCATATACTTCCGAAATATTTAAAGGTTACATTCTAAGTACCCCCAACTCGTTAAATGCACTTTGTGCATCTATCACTTTTCAATAAATAAAGCACTCTCATTCCATCTCCTTTAAGAGTGTTTTGACCTTAATTAACGAAAAAATATGAGAAAGACAAAATTTTCCCGGGTTGTTACTTTGAAGATAATTAATTAACCTATCCCCATAAAATAGACAAAAACTGACCAAGGCATAGAATTGATATTCACCTCCTTTGAAAGCAAAGTTTTCTAAGTCAATTGAAGGTTACCTGTGGACAGTTTGAGCTATAGCCACAGTTCCTGTCTGAGCATCCAGACTCTTCCAGGTAGTGCAGTCCTTGCCTCCATTCTGGATACCCCAGGCTACCATCATGTGCACCTGTCTCCTGAAAATATTTAATAATACAGTCCTTGCCTCCATTCTGGATACCCCAGGCTACTATCATGTGCACCTGTCTCCTGAAAATATTTAATAATACAGTCCTTGTATTAATTCTGGATACCTCAGGCTACCATCATATGCACCTGTCTTCTAAAAATATTTAATAATACAGTCATTGTATTAATTTTGGATACCCCAGGCTACCATTATGTGCACCTGTCTCCTGAAAATATTTAATACTACAGTCATTGTATTAATTTTGGATACCCCAGGCTACCACACTGTCCACCATGTACCATTGTGTGCATCTGTTTAATAATACAGTCCTTGTTTTCATTTAAATACCATCATGTGCACCTTGTATCAGACAGATCTTTCAGAAGAGTAACTCTTTTAAAGGTCTAGCACAATAACAAAAACATGAAAGATTTGTACGGTAGCTTTGCTTTGCATCCCTTAACCCTGACTAAAACTAGTGGTTAAGAGATTAAACACTACGTTATTGACTACCAACCAACAATCAACAAAAGTACCCAAAGTTTTTTACAGCTTACGAATGGGGACTATAAGAATGTACAGTCCAATGTCCCTTCCCTCTCATAAAACAATTCTCACCTGAGTAAAATGTGCAAAAATGACGGCTAATGAAGCTCTACAAATCCTCTCGTTTTCACAAAATCCAGGAAACTTGGCTACAGCTTGCAGGAAAGATCTTAACGAGAAAAAAAAATAAGATTTGTAAAATTGTAAGTTTGAACATGAATAGCTCATTTAGAATAAATGATTAAAATCTAATTCAAATTATATATCATTTGTCCGGTTATAATTTGAATCACTATGGAGAGATTAATTAATAGTCCACCTACCTGTTCCTTTATGATCGAATCATCGTAGCTATTTGCTAAGTTACAAAATTAATGCCACCCCATTTCTTTTTTATTATTATTTTATCAGCGCGTACGCGCCAATGTGGAAGGGAGAATTTTTTTTCTAGTGTACGACTTTTCTTAGAGGGTAAATGTACCCTCCCCAAAATAGTTATAAAACCTATGAAAGGTTACTTTGTGAAGGAGAACCATTTCAATTCAGCAGTTAGCAAGATCCTACGGTACAAACAGCCTCACAAACATCTTTTTACTCTTATGTTAGACTTTGTATTCTTTTTAGTAGCGAGGCTACTCTATAATTCACTTTGTCTGTCCGTCAGTCAGTCAGTCAGTAACGCTATGGGGGAAACGTGATTTTCTCGGCTCCTATTAGTGATAGACAGCTAAAATTTTTAGTGAAGATTACTATTACATATGCGCATCTAATCTATACATTATTTTGTCCGTCTGTCTATTAATTGGGGTGCTAGATCGATTCCTAGATTTGTACGTTTTTGCAATTTTATTAATTCCTGTTCAAGATGAATGGCTGGAAATTTTAGGGATTAAATAAATTCAAATTTTACATATTTTCATCAAGTTTTATTAAGATGCCTTTATGGGTTGGGGTGCTAGATCGATTCCTAGATTTTTAGGTTTTCATGATTTTCTAAAAATTTTCAGGGATTGAATAAGTTTAAACTTTATATATTTCCATCAAGTTTTATTACGATACCCTTATTGATTGGGGTGCTAAATCGATTCCTAGTTTTTAAAGTTTTTGTGATTTTCTTAACTCTTGTTCAAGATAAACGGGTGGAATTTTTAGTGATTAAAATAGTCATTAATTATTCTACATATTATGACCAATTTTTATAAAGACTTACTATTGGTTGGAGTGCTAAAACAAATTTTGATTTTAACGTTTTTTCTATTTAGCTTAATGCTTCAAAAGACCATCATACATTTTTAAAAGGTTTCGTGATTTTTATTGTTGAAGTTTTTTATAACATACTCTATAAATTATTTTTCCAAGATGTCTATTCATAATTTTTGAGCTTCGCTAGTTATGGATGTTGTCATCCTTATTTTTAAAATTTTTAGAAGTTAAAGTAAAACAATATGTTTAATTTTCAGTTAAATAAATAACATATTAAAAATAATTATCAATCCGTGACTTTTTGCTGATTGATTAAATATTATGAATATTTAACATTTGCTTCATTTGTTAGTTTACTTACTTGTAAGAGTAGACTTGGTTCCTTATTGGGAAGAACATGTTCCAATCTCTTGAAGATATCAACAACTCTTCAAAAATTAATACAAATGGCATTTTACATTTTGTTGAAATAGAATGTGACATAGAAATTTTTAAAGGTTTTGAAAAAAAACAATATTTAAGTCACTATTTAAAATAATTAAACATGTTAAGTGATGTTATTTAAAGTATATCTTTAATAATACAAACAATTATCTCATTTGTTTAAAGATTTAAGACAAATAATTTTATTTACCTACAATCTTAACATTTTCAGGATTATCTAATTTTCCAGGTTCTACTTTTTCAACTTCATTATTTGCTAAGGTTCTAAAAATATACATTCAATTATTTAAGTCGCATCCAAAAATTAGTGATTTTCAAATTTTGAAATTAAAAAAAATTTCTTTCGAATACTGTAAGACTTTACCTCACACTATTTCTAACTCGTTTTAGTCCGTGCTTCATTAACAAACGAACCTAAACAGTCAAATAATTAGATACCTAACACACAAAAATTAATGTAAATATGTTTTGGTATGATTAAAGGGGAAAAGGCATTAAATCATGTTGGAACACAGAATTAGGTCGTTGAACACATTTAAAAAATAGTTAACTTTTCTTATATTATATATAAGACTGATTTTTTTTACCTCTGTATCAAGAACTTTTTGTAGATTAGGAACACCATCCAGAATAATATCAGGACCCGAGTCATCATCAGATACAATTTCTTCATCAATATCCACAACTATATCACTTTCCTCCTAGGATACTAAGTGATACTTTTAAGATCAAAATCAAAAACTATACTATTAACTTAATAGGAGTTGTCAATTCATACCAATAAAAATGAAAGAGTCTTTTTTAAGACTTATTACCAATACCATGCACAGTTAGGACTTCTCAGACAATGGTTGTGCAATTAAAGGGTTTGTTGTCTATTGGATGTTATTTAACCTAATATCCACCAGGGGGCTTTTGAGTATTACATTTAATTACAAGCAGATGATGCCCTTGGGTTCTCTAGATGATCACTTGAAATTAATGAGAATCCCGCCCCAATTAGGTAATATTAATAATATGTGTAGCAATAACAATATTTTAGTCTTTTTTATTTACACTTTCCTACAAAATGTCCTCAACTTTACCACTCTCTTGTTAGGAGATAATATTCATATCAATAATGATATCTGAGTCTTCATTATACATATTTTCTTCATTAATAACCACAACAATTCTATTTACTTCCACCTCAAGTGCCCCTAAGGGCCTCTAGTGGCGTAGCCGCTAGTTATTCATATTTAATTAAGCTATAAATAAACTTTAAGCTTTCTAGAATGTTTCTAAGGGCACTAGATGCCAGGATGAACACGAACAGGATAAATTCTGCACACCCCACATTGTTTCGAATACCTGACAAGAAGCTAAATGGATCCAGGTACATGACTCTGTCTTGGAATCAAACTGATGGAATCTTGGACACTTGGTTTCAACTAAAATTCATATATTGATGCAAATTTTAAAGTAACTTTTTTAAATCTTAAGGTATAAGACAATGGACCATAAATTGATGTACTTTAAAACAAAATTCCTTTTTACTTTACAAATTAAAGTATTGGTGTAAAGTTTGACAATGCTAGTTTAAATAAACCAATCTAATAATACATGTTCTTAGAGTATAATTTCTAGTTCTATCACCTCTCTCGTCCTGCTTTTTTAAAAAAAAATTTAAAATAGAAGAGTGTATTCATGCATGCTATTGTTAACAAGTTTAAATACATCCTTTATGCAGTCTATATTCTATACACAGTTTCTTGCTAATTGCATACCCATATGCTAACATAATAATGTGTGTGTGTGTGTGTAGCCATTGTTTCTTAGTTTTTGGACCTAAGTAGTCATGGAGAAGGACGAGACACTTTTGTATAGCTACTAGGGCCAGGTCAAGCTCCACGCTCAAGTACATTATAACTTGACCTGCTGTTTCAAGGGAACTACTCGTTATTACCTCACCCTCGCCGAGTATGGCAGTTGTCCCAAATTAAGTCACCGTATTGAATGACACTCTCCACAGAGGAGCTTGGGATAAGGTTTGTACAGATGTTATGTACGTGACCATTAAGTATCCAAACCACTCAATAATCTCCCTTCTTATACAAACAGGGGAAGCTGCGTGAATGTATTACGACTGAGAAATTCAAGTTGCCAAATGTGGACTTGAACTCGAACTCTCACCACCGTAACTCAGTGCGTTACCACTGAGCTACGACGCCCCTTCTAACATTACATAATAATAACATTTTTTAAAAATTAAATATATCAAATACATCAACGCATCTATGACCGTTTTCGGTTTTGTAAATCTTCTATAATCTCATTCAGAAGTAATAATCAGTAAAAAAGATACCAAAATATCCATAACTGCAAGATTGTATATGGAGACATGTATGGCCACGACGCTTCACACCATCCTAAAATTATTCAATACTAGCGGGTATGCTCCTAGAGGCTTCTTGGGGGGCACTTGGGGAAACCCGGGATTCGACCCTCCACTTTACGTTATTATTTCATAAAGAAAAGAAAAATATTGGCGGGATGGGGTTATTTTTTCTAGTGGCGGTTACTATAGCAAGGATGGATTGCCTTCCACAAAAATACTTATAAACCTTCCCTTGATCTATGAGAAGCTTCATTGTAACGGAGAACCATATCAGTCCACCTGTTAGCGAATTCCTAGGGTACTGACAGACAGACTTACAAACATTTTGTTACTATTATTTTTAGATAAATTAAAATAATCAATTTAGAATTTAAAAATTAACCTGGTCTGGGCTAAATAATAAAAGACTTGAAAGACTTACCTGGCAGTCAATTCCCGTTTCCACTGCTTCTATTTCTGTTTGCTCCTGTTGTTCACTGAAGAATACAAAATAAATTAATCATTTTTAAGGGGTGGGGAGTTACGATAATGAATAGGTGATGGGTTTAGCTTAACAGGCAACACCTCCTCTCCAAAGTATTTCGGGGGAGAGGGGGGGTTATTTGGGAACAGCTAAACATTTAATTTTACAAACCTTTTAGTATGATGAAAACTAGAAGAAAACCATCCAATTAAAAATCCAGAGAAGATAAGAATTGTCACTAAACCTCCATATATTAATAGTCTCTAAAAATTGAAATAAGATAAAGTTTTTGATTAAACTAATTTAGATTTCCAAGAAATAAATTGAGTTTTATATTCAATTTTTTTTAAAATTACCCCCATTCACCTTTTTAAAATTCGTAGTAAACAACATCTTTTGATATCTTACTTAGGTAAGGTAAGCTTGGGTTGTCAATTTAAGTTGTCTCTCGGAAAATGTTTTTATCCAGTTGAAGACTTTTTTATCAAAAATTCCTATTAATAAGTGAAACTTACTTTGTAGATTTTATTCCAATCTTCATTATCCTAATAAAAATAGAAATACTTTAAAGATAATCACAAAACCTCTACATCTACAAAAAATAACTTATTTTAAATTCGAATAGGATTTTAAAAATTCAATTAATTATAAAAAGTGTGTGTCGTAAAACTCTAGTACCTGCTTTTCTTTCCGTTTAATAAACTGCTCCGCTATCCTCCTTTTAATATCTTTGTTCTTGTCTTTTATATCTTTCATTTCAACATTCATTTTTAATCAATTTATGTTATTATTTACATCAACTGACTTAATTTCAAGAAACGTTTCTTTTGCGAAAATTGTCAGAAATTGTTTTTGTTTACAACACTGCTCGTACTAGTCATACAGCTGATTTTTAGAAGTATACGTTTTTCAGGGATAAATATGTTTGCTTGATTTTTTAAAGAAAAAAGTTGATCAAATATGAAGAATAACATATGAAAGTAAAGAATGATTTCTTACCAATTTTTAAAAGAAAATATCAAGTATTTTACTATTAAATTTGACCTTAATATTTTATTCAGGAATTTTAAGGGATAAGACAATGAATGATAAATTGACAAAATTTATCTCAATAAAGTTTTAAAAATTTCCCTTCTGTAGAAGATTACTATTAGCGGAAAAGTGTTAGTTTTTAACCAATCATTCAATATTTAATAAGAGCACCTACAGTTTCAATCCAACGAATGAAAGAATATTTTAATTAATTTGAGATAACAATATAATTTACAGTCCAATGCTCCCTCCTTCTCTGAGGTAATACATGTAAGTAGCACAGTATAATTACAAGTGGATACGCCCCCAAATGCCTCTAGGGACACTTGATGTGTGGCGGAGTTGACTCCCCCCCCCCCTTTTTAATTTAAAAATGGAAAAGGTAAACAAATTTGGATTAGAGGACATTTTTTTCCAGGATCGATTTCTGTTTGGATTGTGGTGGTACCCTTCCCTATATAAAATACTTATAAACCTTTCCTGTACAGGAGAACCATATCAGTTCTGTAGTAAGGGGGATCCTTTGGTAACCACAGACATTTAAATTCTTTGTTCCTTGGTTAGCTTACATGTAGGGGGAATAAAGATTTTCTCGGGTAATATTTCAGAAAGATGACTTAATTTTGCTGTTATTCAAGATAAATTGCTTAAATTTTTACTCTTCAACTAATGATGTCCGTCTGTTATGCTCAATTTTCTTCTTCAATTGCATTACTTTTCATATTACATATCATGCGTTTGATCGCTACTTATAAATGTTATCATCCTTTTTGTTTTAAAATGAGTGGCAGTGCAATATTTTGTAATTCTAAAAATATAAATTTAACAAGAGTGGAAACATTTGTTGTCTTTTACAGAAATTTTGTTGAAAGAGAAAAGGAAATAGATGTAAGAATTGTATTATATAAATAAACCAGGGAATTATTTTAAGCAATGTTTCCTGTAATATAAAGTAGCAAGGTTTTTTAGAATGGATAAATGGACTAGAAATTACTTCTTACCTCGAAAATATTGCATAATTTCTCTGAAATTAGGAGGCGCACTAAATAATTATTATCAAAAACTATTCCTTCTTTCGTATATTTTAATTATCTATAAAAATCTACTAACAAGCATGGCAAAATGTAATACTGGGGCCCCCCCCCCACAAATTTTATTGGTTCAGAGCATTAAAGATTAAATAGCCTCAGACCATTTCGGTACCCGTATGAGGCTTTCCTAAAATGGAGAACTCAATCGGTTAAGTATTTAGAGAGATCTTATACCAATATAACAATCTTACTACTTCTTATATAACAAGAGACAGCGCTACAAGCAAGAAGATTAAAAATGAGCAATAAAAAAACATTCTAAGACTTTAATGTAAAAATAAAAAGCATCAAATCATCCGGTTTCATTAAATACATTACTAATAAATCTTCGCAGGACCTGTGAGAAGCTACATTGTAAAGGAGAACCAAATCGCTTCAGCAGTTAGCGAGATGCTTCGGTACAAACAAACAGGCATACAGAGATCCTTTTACTTTATTATAAGGATTATAGGATTAGTATGTTATTTATGCTGCAATAATTTGTTATACAAATTTGATGTAAAAAATTGTAATTTTTAATAATCATTATTTTTTTGTTTGAAAATAATTTGCTAACTATTCATGCATAATCAATATTATAACATTAATCTTTACGTATTACAATTTAATTTTTTTCTCCCTCTGATATATTTTTTTCTACCGCAAATGCCATGTTGTCATAAAAACGTTGTTGGTCCACAAAGCAACAAAAACTATTATTCTAGATATATAATTGTAACAAAAATTCCAAAAGGACAGTTAAAATTAGATTGTGGTATAATTTTAGTTTGATGAATAAATTGAGTTTTGTTCCGTCAAAAAATTTTTTGTGTATGGTGTGAGGGTTGTTTGTTTATCCACTTCATTTCTGCACTTTTCTTCAACTTATTATCCATATATGGTAACTAGCGGCTCTAGGGAAGGGGGTGGGTAAACAACATTCCCCCACTTTCTTTCAGTACACACAGACAGACAGACACACCGAACATCCTGTTACTTTTATAAAGGCTTGTAATGTATATTTTTTTGCATAAACATGCCAATGGTAAAGAGGTTCCACCTCGTTGTAACCAAATTTTCACATCAACCTATGTTATCATCAGAATGGTCGTCATCGTTTATTTTAAATTTTTGTACAGCTTTTTTGTTGTATATAATACACAATTATATTTTATGAAAAAAAATCATAAAAATATTTTACATTCATTTTTATTTGAAAGAGGCATGTTGTTTGTTTGCCTGTCTATGTAGTTGCTGTCTGTCTTTCTGTATGGTTGTCTGTGTGTTTATTTGTTTTGAAATATCTTCCTAACCAGGCGTATATTTTTTATATCACCAGTTTGAAAGAAAATATTCTGAGCGTCTTATATTATGTTGGGTTAGAACTCATCACCACCTGGACAACTAGTGAATGTATTTATTAGATTGTACAACAGCAAATTTACAAATTTACAAATTTTACAATTTATATTTTGTTGTGGACTCATGACTACTGAAGCTCGTGATTATTCTAACAAGAATAATTCAATTCATTGTTACGATATACTGAAAACAATTTTTGAGAATTTTTTTTGAACTTTTGAAACGTAATACAATTCAATGAATCCTTATATAAAAGTAAGAGGCTGTGTGAAGGTATGTCTGTATTAAAGGATATGGTTCTCTTTTACAGTGTAGCTTCAGCTAGGTCCTGGGAAGGTAAAAAACTATTTGGGGAACGGTACCCTACCATACTAAGATATTTTTTTTCTGGAAAAAATTACCTTCCTCCCCATTTTTTCCTTTTAAAACTAAAGAAGAAATTTTGGGGATAGTTGACTTCAACCCCCCAATCACCCTCAACGTTGTCACAATTGCAATTTATGATTATGCATGCAAGTGCCACAATAGAAAAAAAGTATTAAACATCCATATATAACACAGAGTAGAACGATGTCTGTCTGCTGTCTGTCTGTCTTTTTGTTTGTTTGTACCGAAGGATCTCACTAACTGCTGAACCGATCAGGTTCTTCCTAACCAACACCCTCCCTAGAGAAATCGCCCAAGAAAAAAATTAGCCCCTCCCCCCAAAAAAAAATTTTCTTTTTTAAAATCTAAATAAAAAATTGAGTTTTGGGATTCAACTCCCCCCTACTCAAGTGCCCCTAGATAACACTAGGGGCGAATCCGCTAGTTTTCTGATAATTCAACAATCAAATGAAATGATTGAAATGATTGAAATGATGATATAGCTTTGAATAATTATCCGCTAAATTCAACCAATCAACTGATATCTTGACAAGGAGAAACGTGATTGGTTCATTTTAGCGGCAAATTCAGTTATTTGGAAATTGTGCTGGGAAGATGGAACATAAATTTTGTGTTTCTGGTTAATTTTGACAATTTAATATGTCTGCGATTTTTTTGTGTGTGGGATAGTTTAAACACCCGATATGCTGAATATTTTTATTTCACTTCGTTAATTGACAGATTAAAAAGAAATAACTGATATTAATCATATAATTTTTATTTATCATTAAGTTTTTAGTTGCGAAG
>LS044292.1:7771-18622 GCA_900241095.1 Acartia tonsa | reverse complement strand
TCAAAGTAATCTTTTTTATCAGATACATTTTAAGCTTGTTATTGCTGCGCTTCACATGAACAGAATTGTTCTTGTTAAAAATACATTTAATATATATTCTTATTAAATTTCTTTAATTTATCACAAAAAGGCAAGATTTTTCAATGTAATGATCCAAATTTGAAACTTTTTCCCAATAAAACTTGATTTTTTGCTTTTAAAAAAACTGACTACAACATGGATAATTTAGAAATTATCCATGTTAGTTTTTGGTGCTGATAATTTATTGTAACCTTCTTTTAATAGCCGTACTTTATAAATATTAGTTTTTGTAGAATTTTTGCCATAATATCAATATAAATAAGCAAGAAAACTATATTTTTATAATGTCATCACTTAAAACTTTCAGCAAATGCCACACTTAGTCTAAAAACATTTAATATTTAACTCGGATTATGATTCCATTCAACTGGGTCATATTTCACATTAGAGACCCAAAAACATTTTTCTGTTCACTTTTAACTTCATGTTTACACTTTTTATCACAAAGTGTGTAAATTTCAAACTTATTTTGGCAACCTACACCGTCCAACTTGTCATAAATGCTAGCCACGTACTGGCAGCCAGTATTAGTAGGTAGTTGTTGAGAATTAGGGCAGGTGTCCCACTTCCAAGACTTGATTGTGTTGGTCGGATTCTAAAAAGAGAAAATGTGATGCAGTCATTGTTATTAACAAAGAAAATGCTATCTATCTATTTATTCATTCTATCCATCGTTTTATTTTTCTACCCAGCAGTTTAACTTTAATCATCCATCTATCTCAAATGTCATCTTATTTTTTCCGTTTATCCAGTATCCAATAATCCACATAACAATCTATTCATCTTTACATCTATATATCGATTAGAGAACAATAGGGAAGGGGTTAAATAACTGTATGTCTCAAAACCCTTGAACCCGGTACCGACTTTCAGTTGGGTCTTGGAATAGCCAATAGCGTCGGGAATATCAACACAGCCAAGTCGCTACAAAAGAGCAGAAAGCAATTGCTAGCAGACGAAAAAGGTCCCCAACACTGGTCTCACTGGGTATGTATATTTATAAATTCATTGTCTATTTGTATACCTCCTGACTAGACTGGCCTCTTCTATACTAGCACTTCCCACATTCATCTATCTATCCATCTTATTTATCATGTATCTATCTATCTATTTTTATACCTCCTGGCTAGACTGGCCTCTTCTGTACTAGCACTCCCCACATTCATCTACTTATCCATCTTATCTATCATGTATCTATCTATCTATTTACCTCCTGACTAGACTGGCCTCTTCTATTCTAGCACTCCCCACATTCATCTATCTATCCATCTTATTTATCATGTATCTATCTATCTATTTTTATACCTCCTGACTAGACTGGCCTCTTCTATACTAGCACTTCCCACGGACCCTTCCTCCAACTTTGGATTGTATGTTATAGACCTGAAAAAAAAATATTAGATTCTGCAAAATTATGATGTTTAAGTTTGTACAATCTAATCAATATCACTATTATTTCTGTAAAAAGATTATCAAGAACATTTGTGTTTAAGGGGTATGTCAAAAATCGTACGGGGGTGTAGAGCTGTGTGAGCTTTAGGTGGGTATATTACAGACAACAAGAGGGGTATTATTTTATCCCCAAGGGGGTAGATGCAACTCTATATATGTCCACTCCCCTACAAAATCAACATAAACAAAAGTCAAAAGACGAACAAACATACCAACATACGAACTTGAAGAGTTGCTATACTTCTCATCTCAGTGGGTGGGGTATAAAATGATATAATGCATTTCACATTTCTTCTGAATCATTCATATTAATCAGTTCAGCAAGGAGTGATAATTCATTTCAAGAACAACTATTTTTTACTGTCCCGACAGTAACATGAACATTTCTGTATAAATTCCATCGAAGCAATATAGTTTTTCCACAAAAACACCTATATTTGAATACTTTTCGTCATAAAACAGGAAACTTTGAAAAGCTTTTCTATTACAACTTTAAAAATTGCCGGTCTTTAATCATAATTTTATTTTGATTTTAATAACACAACTTAAAAAAATTGCAATTCTTAGTTCCAAATTTAGAATGCCTTACTCATTAAGTTAATTAGATCATTCTTAGAACATAAAAGGGTTTGGCATAAATTACTTTTATGTGTAAAATTATTTTATCAGTCAGCTGACAACCAATACCCAGTAAGGGAGGGGACAATGGATCGAATAATAAGGGTCTTAAACCTTGGGGACCTACCCAAATTTAGCAAGATTTTTGGGACTTTGGGGACTAGCGCTCATTTGCCGCTGAATTTGTATGATCCTAGCAGACTTAAATCAATAAAGTAATTTAAACTATTTTTTCACATTTTCTGGATAAATCTGGTTTTTATTGTCTTTCAGCGAAAACTCTTAAATTGAATTAATTACCCATTGTCTTATCCCTTACTCCCTGATAATTTTAATTATTTTCTTCAAAAATTATGTCTTAATAACCTTGACCAGTTTCTCTAAATGCCTGATTAAACAATATGGCACAAGCTTTTGATCTAATATTATTTGTTTTAAAATAGAAATTTTTTTATTAGAGCATAATTTTTTATTGAAATAATAAAATCTGTAGCGTAGTTAGCTTAAAAAATATTAAAACTTCAAGTCAATTAAAAGCAGAATATATTTAAATATCCAGCAACTGGTGGGTCAAAAATCCGCATCATGATAAACTTAAGTACATAGATATCTATTTAAATGCCTTACTCTTAGATGATTTGAAAACAAAATGCATTTTTCTTGTTTTTGAATTGACTCATTAATGAATACAACAATTGTATTGTTTCTAATATAAAGGTGTGTACCGAGGCTATTTTAGTAGCGAAGCTACTATGTAGAATAGTTACAACTTGTCCTGTAAGTACGTTCTTTATTGTCCTTTATAATTAACTTTCTAGCTTTCAAGCATCCAACTGAAGATCTGTAGGACATATTAGCTTTTCTTGAAAATAATTTTTGCATAATTTTTTTGATATAATTGTCCTTGTTTTTACTAAAAAGGTGATCAATGTAAATATTTTATTCTGAATGCAGCTACTCTTAAAGAAGGTCGGGTAATACTGTACGATTAATCTTCAGCGAAGCGAAGTTTAATCAGCCAAGAGACCCCTTTAACACAAACACACTCGCTTACTGAACCGACTACCAACTGAATTCACAGAGATATAAATCTAGATTAACTTTCAAGTAGAGAGTTTGATCAAATTTAAGAGATTGGGTGCAAGGAATTCCCGCATGGAATTTTAAACTATTTCCAAAAGTTTTCTGAAAATGTCCAAACTTTTCAACCAATATTTGTCTAGTTGAAACTGACAGACAGACACAAAGACAAACATACTGCCAGATAGAAAAACAGACAGATAGATAGATAGTTTTAGAGGGAAAGCATTGTTTTTTTTATTTATATTGTACAACAGATTACTGTTTTATTTCATATATACGTTATAAATTTGTGTTTTATGCGCTACTTATGATTAACATTGTACTTGATTGCACTTAAGGTAAAAGGGTGATCAATATTTTAATTTGCAATATTTATATTTTTGCATTTAGAATCTTTAAGCTCTTCCAAAATTTTATCAAAAAGGCCTGTACACTACTCGTTTAAAATCGACCATTAAAAATTCAATAAGAGTACCAAAAGGTTGGATCAAACGTTCAAACGTTATTTACAGCCCAATGTCTACTCTCTCTCTCTCTCTCTCTCTCTGTCAATGGTAAATTGACAATGTGTCCCTCAAATATGATAAACAAAATGACCACTAGACTATTATGTGCATAAAATTTGGACAATTTTAGTTTGTACTATCAAATTAATTAATATTATAACCCACAAGTACTTAAAGGGCAACTAATATTAGAACAAGTTTATAAATAAGGGATGTTGTATAATTTATAATCAACTGTTCATTCACTCCCTATTCACATCAAAACAATTTTGTTATGTAGCTTTAACCAGATTTATTTCATTTGCATGGTTGGTGTTAAGTGTCAGCGCGCACGCGCCTATATCTTCCTTGATGCACAGAACAGAACAATAATATAAATAAATGTTGCAACATATTTATAGCCCACTTTTTAGTATTCAAATGCACTTTTTTTATCCTAGCCACTCTTCAATTCTTACCCATTTTTGTGTATGTAAGCTTTATCTTAACACAATTTTAACACTCTAAGCAATTCTGATTCTAAATGGTTTTATAATTCTCAACCTATAGATAATTTGACCGAATAAATTACAATTATTTACATTATATGTTGTCTGATCATTTAAAAACTTTGTTTATATGGAGATTCTATATGTTTAATTCAAAATTACCATAAAGCCATTTCAATTCAAGAATTTTATATTAATTGGACTCAATAAAAATGGATTTAAGTTTTTTTTAGATTTGATAAATTTGACCAATAATGGAAGCGCTACTACTCCTTACTTTACTCACAAATCATATTTTAGAGCTGATTTAAAAGAGTTTTTACTTATTTTACCCCACTCAAAATCTTAAAACTTTCATTAGAATACCCCCTTTAAACATTTGAAACCCCTCATTTTCCCCCCCCATCAAAAAAGCTTGGACGTCCCTGGTGGCAAGTGTATTACATTAGACTAAAAGTTGTCTGCAGCTATTTATATCTTTTTTTCTAGAATATCAGTCTTATAATTCAGGGATCTAAAGGGATAAGACAATGGCTGATAAATTGATGTACATCCCCAATGTTGATACACAAAATCCCCTCTTTTGTACAATTAGTGGTTGAAACGTTTAAAACCAATCAAAATTTAATTAAATTTCCCGAAGTTATTAAGCCAACAAATAAGAAATCGTTATTATAAAACCTTGGGGACTAGTGTAATAAACAGCCCAATGTCCCCTCCCTTCCTCCCTGCTTATAATTGCAATTGCTATAAGCAGAATATACAGACACGCTTCCCTACGTTTCCAACCCCTGCGGGCCATTCAAATATGTCAATTAATACAAGTTAGACAAAACAAAATTCTCATGTATGTACAAAAAGAAAATAAGGGAACATTAAATGACCTTTTAAATATGTAAATATTTTATTTTACATAGGAATACGTTTAAGTAACAAGGCTACTCTACAAGCCAACCTTGTCGTTATGATTGTTATTAAGTGTTATTACGCACGATTTGGTTCAGAGACACACTAAAATTAGGATGTCATTGTCCAAGGTCTGTGAGTCTTAAATTGTATTTTTATTAATCAACTTATTTCTTCCTTTCAGGGGTTAAGTCTATGACTGAACATTCAGGAATTGAGGGACAGTAATGGATTTTGCTCGTTTACGTTAAAAAAAATGAAAAGTCCTCTTTAAAGCTAAAGAAATATGTGTATATGTTATTTTTATTTGCACCTTGTTAAATAACTTGGTTCTTTTTAATTTAAGTTTGTTTATTTTAAAATCTTACTATTTGAAAGAGATTGATCGAAGGACAAAATTTTAGAGTATCTACAATATTATAGATTGTATCTAAAGAACGGCGGATTACGATGTAGAATTTGGCAACAATTTGAAATAAATATCAGTCAAACAAGAACAATTATACTTGCAGCTTAGTTTATTTAAAATTATATAGTATACATATAAACTCCTTGAACAAACACAAGTTTTGACGTTGTATTTAAATGTTTTTGTTTTATTGTGCAAAAAAAGTCAGCTTTTGATAGCACGATCTTATCTGGTAATTCCAATAAATGTGCCCATTTTTGAACCAATTTGTTCTCCTATTTTTTCTACTAAAGAAGTAATATTTTTGAACGTCTTTTGTTTTAACGCAGCTATACGATTATGTAAGAATATAACAATCTTAAATGTTTACCTTAAGGTTTGCCAGGTTGTGGTGGATCTCTCTGTTGTGCTGAAATTAAAGATTAGTTATTTCTCGCATCGTATTATAAACAGCTTTCCGCGGATATAGAATGTACTATTTTAAGATTAAACCCAGTTTTTTTTTGCCCCAAGATGCCGAAGGCTAGACATAGTTTTTTCGTAAGGATGAGAACCAGTTCTAATCCACCGGATTCGAATGAATACGAGAAAATATTATTACTTATTTGCTCAATTCTTATTGTTTTGGTTCTAACGACATAATAAATTCGAAACTGATAAATCATATTCTTGAGGTTTTGTGTTTGTCCTGATAGATCTCATAAACAGCTAGACCGTTACTTTTACAATTTTCAGGCAAGTTTAGTAATGGTCAATCAAGGAAAGTTTTAGACTATTGGACACTCTCATAACCTAACCCCAAATATATGAAGTATCCCTAAAAAAAACATTGTGGGGGAGCGGTGTGATGAGACCCCACATAAGCTGGAAAACCTTGGAGGCTTCCCATGCTTTAAAAATACCTCAGAGGGGAAGCCACAAGTTCAAAAAACGCTAAAACTCTTATAAATTTTAAAAGATACAAATTCAAATAATGTAAAGCCAGTTACAACATTTAGAAAGGTTTTATAATACCTTTTAAAATTGGTGCCACACCCAAAATCTTTTTGATGGGATTTTTTACAATTTAAAAAACAATTCAATTTCAACAAAAATCATTCAGTTTTTAAATGCACCCCCTCCCCCTCCACCCTTTACATTTGAAAATAATATGTACATACATGCTTCTGTATAACTATGGTGCGTACATCTGTCTGCCAATTTCTTCTAATTTAATTAAAATTTCTGCAAAATTTAGGTTTGTAACATGTTCTTGTTTTACATACACTATTATTATGATTTGCATATTCTGCGCTATGTATGGACATAATTGATTTGGTCTGCTTGTGATTGATGTTGTAATGTTATACAAGTAAAAACATCTGAATCATAAAAAAAACGAATGAATTGATAAATCCTAGAATGAAAGAAGAAGGCCGTCTGTAAGTCTCACTGAAAGGTCTAACTAACCACAGAACCTCACAATGAGTCTCATATAGATTTTACTTTTTATCGTTGGAAAAAAAGAATGCACCCATGGAACCACCCGACCCCTTCCCCAAAATTAAAATTTTAGGTGGTTGGCTGACTAACAACACCCCCACTATGAACCTCTATAAAAGTATCACTGCTAATGGTCGGCATCGTTCATGATGCAAATCGATTTCTGTAGTGAAGATCATTGCCAAAATTTTTATTTAAAAAAATGAATGTGGGCGGTGTTGCATTAATTTTTATCCATACTAGGACAAGTCATAAATGTAATCACTAATCACTAACCTAACCTAAACTATCGGTGTGACTATTGGGATCTCGAAAACTAATTACATAATTAATTACCCTTTACAATAAAGCTTCATGTTTGTTGTGGTAAGGTTTCATTGATTTTTTATTAGGAATTAATCTACAAACCAAAGAAAAAAAAAAATAAAGACAACTTTATATTGTTTCTTAATTGTAAAAAAATAGGAACAGTAAGGACAATGTAAGATATTTTTGTTGAGTTAAAACCTAAAATACATTTTTAAAATGATTTGTGACCAAGGATTTTAGTCTTAACTTTTAACATTGTAATGGAACATTTTCTTATGATAAATCGATTTACCTTTTTTTTAAAAACTTTTATTAAATTTCAAAGCAAAGCTCTTTGATTTTATAATTTTGAAGTAAGATTGTTTTTTATAAATCTTATAAAAAAAATTAGGTTTGGTTATATTGGATATTTATATTGGTTATATTTTTTAACATAAAGTTTGGAGGGTTTTCTGTGGTCAATAATTGATTTAAGGCGAAGAACCTGATTTCCCTCTTGGTTGAATGGACATTTCTATTCTTGTTCAATTAGATTATCTTTGTTTTATCTCGACTCAAAGATATCTTGAGCTCATCTTTTTTCAAAGAAAAGCAATGACACACCTTTTAAGATTTGTGTTCAAATCAGTGTTTTAAGGCACAACGTTTTATGTCAAAAAGTGGCTACGGCGTTCAAGAAGGCTACTTTTCTTTATCTAAAGCCTATTTGTGAACTATCAAAAATTACCTCTCCCAATTTGTGCAGTGAAAAACTATGACTGGCCCCTACGGAGGATGGCTCTTTCCCTGAAGGGCTTTTGTAACCTTTACCTTAACAATCAAGACCTACAATACGCTTAAAGAAAAGTTTTTTTAACAGTTTATGGTCTATACTGATATGATGGAAATCTCTCACATCTTTCGACACTATGACAAACTGTTAATATTTCAAATCGATATCTATACCTTATATTAAATTAAAAGGTCCATAGTATAGAGGGTATCTTAGAAGAAGACTCCAAATTTATTGAATATGCGCCTTGGATTAGAAACTTAATTTACATAACATAGTTTTTTAGAATCACATGTACAGCCAGTGAACCCATCAAAGATCCTCATATTCAAAAGTTGTACATGCGGGAACGAAGCTTCAAAAATAACCTAACTTAACATAACCTGGCATAAAATTTTTTGCAAATGCATTTATTATAGAACAAGTGGGGATGGTGTTATGGATGAATAATTGGAGAAATGAAGGATCTTGTTCCTAATTCATTTTTAGGGAGGATTTTTGAAATTTTCTATGCATCATGTTCAAACATTTACATATCATTATCATATCTAACAGATGATATGATAGAGATACCTAGTCGATCTAGGTTTCTTTTAGTACTATACTTTTTTTAACATTTTCATCAAATATTTATCAATGTATATATTGATAAATGGTCTATTCATTCTCAGAATCAACACAATTTTATAATTTGGACATTTTACCTTATAGATTTAAATATATGTACAAATATGATACATTATCCAATAATCACTATAAAAAAAGTATTTTAAATGTATTTTTTGCAGTAAGTTTGATATAATGAACCATATCATTCAATTAATCATGAATTTCATAAGATAAGTAATTTCATACCAGACTTAAAAAGTAAATTATCATGGTTTATCTAGGTTTCTTTATGTATTAATGTTTGTATTTTTGTAATATAAACCGATATTTTGTTTATATTTTCATCAAATGTTTATAAATGTATATTGATATATGGTCTATTCATTCTCAAAATCAACACAATTTTAAAATTTGGACATTTTACCTTATAGATTTAAATATACAATTATGATACATACAAAAATACTGTAAAAAGTATTTATAAATGTTTTTTTGCAGTAAGTTTGATATGATGAACTTTATCATATAATTATTTGAATTTCAAAGCAGCTTATACTGCCTATAAAAAAAAAATACAATAAAAATGACCAAAGATAGGCCAGTATACATTGTAATTGTCCAATGGTAAAATCAGTATTTCCATACCCTACCCAAATATTAGATGTGACAAATAAATCCATGTTTCATTTTGAGCAACATTTTTTAGAGTGAACTGAAGTTAAATTTTGTAATATATACAACATTAAATGTAATGTCTATATAAGGAGTTCAATAGTATTTCAGGTCGACTGACACCAATTACATTATTTGTATCGCTTGTGTATAATGTCTAGCACCTTTAATAGTTTGAGGCATTAAGGCATATCAAGAGTGCTAATTCGCCTGTCTGTACCCTGTAACGCTTATCTAATAATGAGATAATGAGTAAATTGACAGGAACATTTTTATAATGTCGTGTTATGCTTTGCTTTTCTTTTAAGACCAGAACTTTTATATTGCTTCACTTATAATGGAATTTAACATTTGAAGGTTTTGTTGAATCAAGATTTATACTAAACATATTTGTATGTATGTTTTTTTACAAGATGTTAAAATTTTAATAAAATTATTGACTCATATGTGATGGAAGAATGGAATGGATTAATAATTTTTGACTTTTTAATACATCTAACGTTGTAATAAAAGTACTTTTATATGCAGGATATTTACCTCAACTTTCTTATCAGACACAATCTCAAAAAAACATCATAATTAAAAATGATAAAACATCCTGTATTGAAATTGCATTATACAATATATTCTCCCATTTTATTTGACCTTTGGCTTTGACTTTATGTCCAAAATTCTAACAAAATATCACTATAGCTATAGAAAAAAATATATATGTTCCTTACCAACCAAAACTTTTTTAAACGAATAAAATTTGGGAAACACCTCACTCCAATTCTAGTCTTGGGGCGTAGGGAAGGCTCCGTGATTTATTTTATTTTTGTGGCTTCGCCCCTAAATTCCTCTTCATTTATTTTATCTGAAAAGGGGATGGCTTACTCAACGGGGTTGTTTGTGATACTCTATTCCTATATACTATTTTAAAGAGAAAATAACCTAAAACTTTGGTCTGACTAGTAGGTATAGTCCCTGAAAAAGATAGCAAAAAGATCCAACCGTTTATCCGTATATCGTTCTACTTTGTGTTATAGATTAGTTGAGCCACAAGAAAATACCCTTATAATAAACTAAGGCACATGTTTATATTTTATGGCTTGGTTTTAGCCGTAAAGATGAGAAGATAAGTCTAAAGTGATAAAATCCCTGACCTTTGCTGATTAGGGAAAAAACTAAATTTGACAGACTATGGTTGCCGGTTATAAAGTTGCTTCGGTTCCATATTAACACAACAATATTTGCCTTGGCTAACCTGTTTCAATGCTGTAAAAGCTACTGTTAAAAAGCAGCTTTAAAAATCCGAGTTTTATGTTAAAATAAACATCATAAAACTATGTCCATAAAATCTAAGGAAGTGTATTAAAATACAAACGTCCAATAAATTCTCATGTATCCATTTTGTTGGTTTAAAAAACCTTCCGAGCACCAAAGTCCTCCCGGGGGGGGGGGGGGGGGGGGGGGGGGGGGGGG
>LS044257.1:0-16415 GCA_900241095.1 Acartia tonsa | reverse complement strand
CATCCTTGTTTATATTATGAACAATTATAACAATGTTTTGACTCATAACTTTAACATTCTTCAAAACTATTTAACATATTATTATTTTAAATTATGAAGAGTTGGGGAATTTAAGTCAAGCGGGTGTAAGATTTAATATTTTAGGGAGGGATTGATCAATGGGAATCAAATTAATCAACACTTACTTTTCTGCTAATGATTTTAAAGACTTTTTATGGTATTTTCAAAAAAAAAAAGTATCCAATAATCTAATAAATTAATGAGAAAATGTAAAATTTAATTAAAGGCTTATAGAGTGAAGGAAACTAAGCCTAATAGAACATGCTATATGTGTGTTTAAAAAATGGAAAAAAATAACATTATTATGCTATTAATGTAATACATGCACAGGTTTAATAACATCCATTAAAGCAAAGCTCAACCGACAAATTAATAAACATAATAGAAAAAGCTTGAAATAGAACATTAGCAAGAAACATTTGAATTGTTAGTAAGATTCTAAAATACCTAAATTAATTATTAACCTTAAAAGGTTGTGGACCTACGGACCAATCAAAATGTAAAAAAGCAAAACTTAAAAAAGAATGTACAATAAAGAATGCAGTTGCTGCATTTCTACAGTAATTACAGTTTTTTTAATTGCAGAGCATCTCTTTAAGTATCATGCTTCATAACATTTAGTGAAATATGTTATATTTTTAAAGATGTTAAAAATGGTTCCTACTGCTACTATGTCAGGTGCGAGGCATATATATTTAGACTTATGGGCAATGCCCATAAACAGGAGCAACTTATTTCCATACACAGTTAGGACTTCTCAGACAAAGGTCGTGTAATTAAAAGGTTGATTGTCTGGATGTTACTTGACCTAATGTCCTATAGTGGCAGGAGTAGTGGGCGTTAGAGTATTGCATCCCATTACAATCGGATGATGCCCTTGGGCTCACTTGAAATCGAAGGAGAATCCCACCCCAGTGAGGTCATAAGTTAAAAAATAATATTCATCTCACTATATTTTCTATGCATAGTTTTGTTGTTGTTTGTATCTTTAATAACCCGAAATTAGAAGTAAAGAGGGTGCAAATTAGAAATTGATAACAATAAAACAAGGATGATAACATCAAAACAAATAATTAGGATTTAATAAGATATGTTTAGGGAAATACTGCACAGTATTAAAATAGAATCGAATGAATATTGTTTCAACTTCCAGTATGAATCTAGATTAGAACCAGTTATCAGACATACTGAAAAATCATGTATAACATCGAATTACATTCAAAACTGGTTTAATCTTATTTTTCATTATAATATCCGCGAAAAGCTGCCTATAATACGATGCGATAAATAACTATAATAAACCTAAATGGAAAACTAAAGCTTTTTGATTTTTTGGACTTTGATAAAAAGAAATAGTTTTTGTTAGCTTTAAAAATTATCTTAGGTCATTTTAAAACAAATTTTTAAAAAGTTGTTGTAGAGAAGCTTCACTTACAGAAAAGATTTTTTATGTTATTTTCTATTAGTTTGTTTTATGATTATTGTTTAATTTACTTCTGTTTTATAAGGAACAAATGTTAACAAGGATGAAAAAAATACTAGGATTTCTTCAAAATTGTATGCATTTCCCCAATGAGGGAAGTAACTTTGGATTGTATTTTTTTCTTGATTAGCCCATGCAAACTTGTGGTATCAACACTTTTCCAACAAAAAGTTGTAATACTCATGAAATTCATCTTATGTGTTATTATTCCCAATGATTCCTGATATTTAACAATGTCAGTATACTGTCTTTTGACCCAGAAGGTTTGTACAACCCAATCAAAGATTCTTAAAACTCAACAAAGCTTTTATACAATTATATCATAAAAAGTATTTGATTTCCCAATAAAAAATGAAAATAATCTTTAGATATATATACCTTTAAAATTTACACTAAAATATTTTTTTGTTAGCAAAGGAAGAACTTTTGATTACATAAATTCGGGAGAATGATTCTCTATTTGAGTGTCAAATAAATTAGTAAAACCTATGTTAAAGCGGATTTATCGACAGGGGAAAATTTGTCGCCAATTTAGCTTGCTATTATGGACCTCATTTATTGGTCAATTCGTTCATCCTGTAGAAAGGGGATGGATTAAAGGGTGTGGATTGTGGGTATCGTTAGTTCAGCCAGCTGCGAGCATTACTTTATCAGAGTACATGAAAATATGGTGCAACATCCAAGTAATAATATATCGATTGTTTAAGCATCTTACACAATAATGTATTAATATATAAGGTGAATGCACTTTTGGCATACAAATTTTCTAAACAAACACTTGTATACTACATGAAATAATAATCTGGCAATTGAGTACAGTAACAATAGTTCAATATTTACATTTACATCAATTAAGTCAGGCTAATCAATATTTCATTTAGGTTTTTCAAAACGCTTATTGTGTTCTATAAAGCTTATGTTCTATTAATTTCAACTTTGTACTGCATACCAATCAGAACTTTGAGTACTCTGACAATTAACACCCATCAGACAAACAATTGTTTGATGAGTGAGAAACAGGAATGTAACAATTGATATAAAATTCATTCTTTCAGCTGTCTTAGACCTTGGGCACTAGAACTGATGCAACTTTTATTATACAATTGTCAAAAAATATTTTTGAGATAAATCTGGTTTTTTAGCAAAGATTTGACTCTAAAATGAATTAATTTCCCATTGTATTATCCCTTTGGAGTTTTTATATTCCTTATTTGACCTAACCTTACTTTACAGTTTTTTGTAAAGTTAGCTTGGGACCTTTAAACTTTTGCTTCATTCTTTATGTTAAACCGTCCTTATTTCATTTAAAAATAAGATAAAGAATTTAAAAGTTTAATGGCTGAAAACCTCAGTAATGATATTATCCTTGTTATTAACAAAAAATGTCTGGTTTAATTTAGATGAAATTAAACCTTATAATAGGAATAAATGTTTTAACTTTTCAAAATTATTCATGCGATGCTTTGATATGAAATCAATAATTATTTAGAATAAATGTTTTTTTATTCTAAGATTTTAATTATGTAGTTCTAGGTTATTTTAATGGATGTAGAATATACGTGGATATTACGACGTAGAAAAAATTGTCGTCAATTTAGGTTGACATTTCCCCTATCATTTATTAGTCAGTTTATTCATCCAGTAAGAAAGGAGGTAATGGGGTAAATGGGGGGTGGGGAGGGGAGAATCGTTATTCTAGCAAGCTATAAGTTTAATTTAATTAGAGTTCATAATAATCTGGTGTAAGATCTAAGTATAGAATCCATTGTTATTTCTTTTAACAAGGCTTCTCTGTTATACCAACTGTACGTTGGAGACCAAATAATATTATCTTAGCTTGACTCCTATGAAAGATGTTATTATGAGGATTCAGTGAAAAATTAGCAACTACTATTTAACAATTAATGTCTTTGCATGATCATTGGTGGAAATTTAGACACTGCTAGTTTGTACCAACCAATCATGGTTTATAAAGTCTCAAGAGTTTACAAATAAATTCATTCAACTTTGGATACTCGTGTAGTTTACAGTCCAATGTCCCTTCCCTCCCTAAATTTATAATGCAAATAATATAAAATGACAACCCTTATTATTCTAAAAAACAAGGATGACAACATCCATAAAAGCGAAGCTCTGAAACGATAGGACACACGGACATTAACACTTGTATAGTGTCAGAACTGAATAATCAGAATATAAATAATTAAGAGTCAAAGCAAACTTGTGAGTAAATTTGTTGAAAAACTTCTTGATACAGGATAATGTTTATAGAAATACTTACATTTTTAGGACTTGATTATAGAGTTGCTTTGCTTATAATATTGTACTTTGTTGTCCCATGTATCAGTATACCAAAAATCAGAACATTCGGATAATTAGATCACATAAAATTTTTTTGTTAAAACAGTAAAAAATCAACATGTTTAAAATGGACGTATGGACATTATGGTAATGATTATAGAGCTGCTACGCTTTCTAAATCATACCTAACTACTACAGAAATCAACATGCAAAGTTTGAAATCGATAGGACAATTCTAACATGCCTAAATTAACGAATAAAGCAATCTGTCTCAGACGTACGGACGGACGGACGTACGGGCCGACCCTAATTATAGAAAAGCTTCGCTTTTAAAAATTCTGCTACGGTACGGGTGGGACCTGCTTGTAATTTTCATGCCCCGGGCCTCCCCACCTCCCCGATTTAAATTGAATAGAAAAAATTATATCTAGTCCTTCGAGGGCAGGGGGGGAGAGGGATTGGGATATTCTTCTTTACTTAACCGAAACTAAAAAATAAACATCAAAAAAATCACTAATAGCAGTTATTTATCGTAAGGTATTCTACGCAGCTTTCCACTGATTACAAATTGAAATATTTAAAGATTAAAACCAGTTTTGTGATTTTTATTTTAATATTTGTGGAAAATTGTCTGGAATACGATGCTATACATGATTTTCTGTATTGTTAAGAAACGGTTCTCATCCATTGGATATTATTCGGTTTCGAAGCCATACTGGCTTTACATAATACATATGGCTTTACAAAAAGAATAAGGCCTCTCAAGAGTCCATTTTAAAAAGGAAATTTGAAAAGAATATAATAATGGGTTCATGTTAATCAATTCAATCATCTTATCTTTCTTTTCCAGGGAGGGAGGGAGGGGACATTGGGCTGTTTATTACACTAGTTCCCAAAGTTTTATAATAACGTTTTCGTATTCGTAGGCTCTATTAATGAATATGATTGGTTGGGTATATTTAGTTGAGTGTCCTACAACAAAATGTAATCTACAGAAGGGGTAATTTTGTGTATCATTATTGGGGATATACAACAATGTATCGGGCATTGTCTATCCCTTTAGATCCCTGTCTTTCTTTTCTCTTCTCTTCATTTTTATCTCGCATGGTGTGTTTAATAAAGCTTCAGTTTCCTTACTCTTAATGTATTTTTATCACGCATGGTGTGTTTAATAAAGCTTTAGTTTCATTACTCTTAATGTAGTTCTGTTTGTTACAAAAGTCTATAAACACACAGGGATCTAAAGGGATAAGACAATGTCCAATAAATTTATGTTTATCCTCAATTATGATACACAAAATTACCCCTTCTGTACATTACAATTAGTGGTTGAAACGTTTGGACACTCATTTTAATAAACCAATACTCAATAAAAGTAACTAAACTTGTTAATCCAACAATAAAGAAAACGTTAAAATAAAACTTTAGGGACTAGTGTAATAAACAGCCCAATGTCCCCTTCCTCTCTGGATTGATTAAACGATCTTTGTCTGGAAGTCCTAAATGTGCATGGTAATGAGCTTCGCCTGTTTATAGACAAAGGCATTCCTTTAACTCATTTGTCGATCATAACTTAAATAGGTTTAATATCTAACGTCTCTAGCTTGACGCAGTGATCTTAAATAGTCTTAAAACCTCGATAATAAAACGTAATAAATTCGGTCTCGGTATCCATGGATATTACAGCTAATGAATGTTTAAATATATCATTAGAAGGTAATAAATTTTGATAACTTGTATGTTAAACTAAAGCTATACCTATATACTATTAAATGTGTTTTTTTATATTTCTAATTTTGTGAATTATGGTTAAAGACTGCCTAGTTATTTTTGCAAAAATATGGGATCTATCTATCTATCACTAGCTTATTTATCTATCTATCTATTTTTTGCAATTTGCAGCTTATATAGAAAAGGTAATTTTGGGCTGATGTTCATTGGAAATAAAATAGTACTTTTGTACTGTATTACAAGAGAGGGAGGGAGGGGACATTGGACTGTAGATTACACTGGTACCCAAAGTTTTAAGACCGCGATATCATATTCATTAGCTCAAAAACATCAACTTTGGGTGATTGGTTTTAAACGTGTAGTGTCCAAACATAACAACAAATAGTTTAATCTACAATAGGCATGATTTTGTTTATCATCATTAGGGATGTAAAACAATCGTCCATTGTCTTATCCCTTGTGATTCCTAGCTGTACTATTGTACTGGCAAAACTTAATTCATTTTTTACAGAGATATTGATATATGACTATACTTTTCTAAAAAGTAAAAGGATGTGTGTCTGTCTGTGTGTAGCGAAGTATCTGGCTATAAGTTAAATCGATATCCTTTACATTAAAGTTTACTATAGGTCAAGAGGAGGTTTCTACCTGTTTTCGAGTATTTCAAGCTCTATCTTAAAATTAATTAGTTTGAATAATTATGAACCATTGAATAAATTCAGATAATTTTAATGCCCTTTATCGTATTTTGTTAGTTAAAAATTCCGTTTCCAATAAACCAACTTTTGCAGGGAGGGAGGGGACATTGGACTGAAAATAACACTGTTACCCAAAGTTTTAAATACATGTTATCCAATTAGTTGTCTCACAGACTTTGGGTATTTTTTTCTAAATTTGATTGGCTAGTTTTAAAACTAGTAGTGTCCTAAAAATTTAACCAATAATTTTTATCAACAGAATGGTTAATTTTGTATGTCATCATTGGGGATTAATATTGATTTATCTTTGTCTTATCCCTGAAGATTCCTGAATAAATAGTTTATTTATAGCCCATCAATACAGATTCCAAGCCCAAAGTATTAGTACAAGTAGAAGTTAGTAAATTAAAATTTAAAAAAACTAACAATAAACTACAATATTAATAAAATAATAATTCTAATATAAAATCTGATTCTCAATTTTATCAAAAGTCTATAATAACACTTAAAAATAAGGGATCTACAGCCGCGCATAAGCTTCCAATTTTAAAATTTTAATCAAAATTGCCATATTAGGTACAGGTTTGGACATCCAGCTAAATAATAAATTATGTTCTTCCCTGTAGATTAGAGGTGGCTTAAAATTGATGTTTTTGTAGAGAAACTTTCGAACGTGAAATTTGATAAATAAAGTCAATAATGACATGGTCAATAATTAAGAACAGTTTGACTTAATAAGAGCATTTGACTACTACCCAACACTCAATTTTACAGGAAAAAGTGAATTATATTCGATCTGACAAACAATTCCACAGGAAAATTTACCCACAACCCCTTTCCCCTTTTCCTCCCCTTCTTCCCCTTTTTGTAGAATTAATTGTTAGAATAGCTACCCCAGAATTTTATGGAATTATGCTAAAAATCTTTATGTCACTTTTACAACTAACAAAAAACTTTATTTACCTTATCAGTGATCAAGTGGACGTGGTCTTCGTTGAAAGCCTGAAATAATAAATTTATGATAATTTATCAGTTAATTAAAAGTCATTAAAAATTCGATAAAAAAAGGTTTTATTTGTCGGAAGCTAAAGATTTTGATAACAGAATTATTTGCCCATTTCAAGGAAGATTTACAGTGAGTCCCAGGATGGTTTTAGTCTATTTCATTTTTATAGATATATGTATTGGGATGGTTTACTGCCATTTTTCTACCCATTACTTCCCCTTTCGAATTCTAAGTGCATAGATTCTAGTAAGAGTATATTACGTAGTTTTAAAGGTCACTTTGATTGCATGATCTTTATTTTAAAGTTCATAAATTCTAAATTTTACATTAGGGCAAAAGCAGCTAGATGCTTGTAAATTTAGATCTCTGCAACCACTGCACTGTAAGACTGTAGTTCTATCAAAAGCTATGTTTTAATACTAGGCAGGTTTTAAGCTATTTAGAATTAGGGTGGGTTATTTATCCTCCTACGAGATTAAGTGCCAGAGTACAATATTCCAACCCCCTTTGACAATGGCCAATCAATTAATGTACATCCCCAATGATGATACACAAAATTACCCCACCTGCAGATTAAAATTTTTGGTTGAAACGTTTAAACTCTCAACTTTATGAATCCACCCATCAAAAGTCATCAAAGTTGTTGAGCCAACGATTAAAAAAAACGTTATTATGAAACTTTTGGGACTAGTGTAATAAAGAGCACATTGTCCCCTCTCTCTCTCTCTCTGATATGATATAGACCTACATATATTTATTATATCATGATAATCAATTTCACAAAATTGGGTTAAAGGACGCATTTTAATCATGGTATATCATTTACAGGTGGAAAAATTAGCAGTTTTTATGCCATTTACGATTTAGTTAGAAATCTTTCTCAATCCAATTTAAAATAAAAACTTCTACTTTATCATTACGAAATATATTTCATGTAAAAGATTATAAATGCATCTCTTGTATAAGTGAATCAAGCAAAATTGGCTGTGTTTATATTTCCGACGCTATTGGCTTATATTTAAGGAACCAGTTGAAATTGAAAGACACTGGGTCCCAACCCCGTGGACATAAATACATATAGCTCTTAGTCAGAGAGAGATGGGACAATGGGCTGTTTTTTACACTAGTCCCCAAAGTTTTATAATAACGTTTTCTTATGAGTTGGCTTGACAACTTTGGGAAACTTAGTGAATTTGATTGGTTACATTATTAAAAGGAGTTTTCAAACGTTCCAATTGCTAATTTTAATCTACAGAAGGGGTAGTTCGCGTATCTTCATTGGGGCCACTGTCTTATCCCTTTAGATCCCTGGCATAAAGGTCTTTAATTTCACAACCTTTGCACAGCCATTCCTTTGATTTTAAAGTGCAGAGATTCAATTATGATATAAAGTACTTTCATTTCTCACCTCACTTTCATTTTATACTCTCTTCTTGGGTATCTATCTATCTATCTATCAATATTTTTTTTGAATTAGGTCAATTTCAAGTATCTTTATCTAACTTTATATTGAAAATATTTTTTTTAAAATTTTAATAACCTATTGGATTCAGCCTCAGCCTCGTGTAGTTAGGATGGGAAAATATGAAAAATTGTGTAGGGGGGAGGGGTTGAAGTTTTTTTAGGGTCATACCCAATAATAGATTGACATACTATGTACTTGATAAAAACTCTAAAAATTATTGTCAAAAATATTTTCTCAGATGTTACTTGACAAACATACATCCATTGATACAAATCTAGTAGAGGGACAAAGTGACTCAAAAATCAGCAATGTGACGTCATAAAAATGAGGGAGATGAGAGAAGAAGTGGGAAAGAAAACCTTTAAAAAATAGCTGGATAATCACTCATTTTTATGACATCACATGGCTGATTTTTGAGTCACTTTGTCCCACTACACAAATCTATCTATTATTTTCTTCTATTTAAATTAAACCAATTTATCAATCTAAATTACTAAATTTTTGTTGTTATCTATCTATTTATTTACTATCTATTTATCTTTGTATTAACTATCTATCTATCTAACCTGAAGATAGGTGTCTGCTGGGGTGATCCTCTAACATTCCATGCTGAATTTAGGTATCTATCTATCTGTATATATATTAATCTATATATCTACTATCTATCTATCTAACCTGAAGATAGGTGTCTGATGGGGTGATCCTCTTACATCCCATGCTGAATTTAGGTATCTATCTATCTGTATATATATCTATCTATTTATTTACTATCTATCTATCTAACCTGAAGATAGGTGTCTGATGGGGTGATCCTCTTACATCCCATGCTGAATTTTGGGATGAGCTTCTTGCAGAGGTCCTTGTTCTTGATTGCGTGGTAATAGTAGGATTTCACCTAGAAAAAAAGTTAAAGTTTTCATTAAAAAATTATAAAATTCTTTGAATCATGGAAAGAAAACAAAGCAGCGGTTTCGTCGTATTTTCAGAGTAGCTTTTGATAAGTTATTTTAGGTTAGGTAAATGTTTATGAATGCACCGCAGCTAGGGTTAAAAACAGACATAAGGGGTTAGAGCAACCCACAGGAGCTAGAAATAGGAAAAACGCTACTTGAAAATACGACAAAACCCGCTACTTTGTTTTCTTTCCATGATCCAACTCTTTTCCTTAAAGTGTATATTGAGAATTTTGAATCAGCTTTCAAGGAATGATTTAAAAAGAGTTCTTATTTAAATGTGGTTAATACTTGATCAAAAACACACAAACATTTATGATTAAAATCATTTTTAAAGAAAATTTGTTTTTTTCACCCTATAGTATAAAGTAACAATATATTTTGTTTGAAGATAAAGATATCGGAAATTGCTAGTCCGAAAGGATTGCCAAATTAAAGGAAGATTTATAAATTTTAAAGGGTGGTTTTAGGCCATTTTTCTGAGTTCCCCCGCCATTCCTTAAAGGCTAGGAGCGAAGTAATTAGTTTAATAAAATATACTAAATCTTGGAGAGTTTTTGTCTAAAGATAAAATATATTTTGTTATATAATTTATATTTATGATTATATATATGTTTTTTAATTTAATCTCTTAATTGCAGTTGTAGGGTGCAAATTATTTAGTTTAGGTCTAATACTTAAAATTATTTTTTTCATTTTATTATGAAAGCTGACAAAAAAAAAATTTCTAAATCCTTTAAATTAGATCTTGATTAACTAGGTTAAACATTTGGCAAATATCGTATAGACAACAACCCCTATGATTGCATTACCTTAATCCAAACGCCCTGAAAGAGGAATAATAAAGAAAAGTGGCTTTAAATTGAACAAGGCAATCTTATAACTTTTGATATCATTGTCATGCATCAATTTTTAACGTTTTAATCATCAGAGCGAAACGACCTTATTAGTGTTTGTGTCTGTCTGTCCATAAGTCTGTATGTTCTTCTGTCTGTCTTTCCTACTGTAATGCTTTAATGTGCCAATTTTCATTGGTTTTTCCCTTCCATTCTCCCAACTTCCCTTTACCTGTGCCTCCTCTTTGTCTTTGTCTATCCCATCCTTATCCCTTCTTCCACCCTTCACTTATTATTTTCTCGTCATTCTTCTCATTTACTTCCCCTTTAAATCTCTTTATTTAAAAAATTCAACTCACTCTTTAACATTATTTGGGTAAAGTCCCTTTCTTTGTATTTTCACAGTAGCTTTTCTCCTATTTCTAGCCCCTGTGGGGGGCTCTAACCCTGCGGGGCCAATTGCCTTACCCTGAGGGGCAATCACCTGACCTAATATAACCTAACCTAACCTAAAATAAGCTATTAAAAGCCATTTTGAAAATACAACAAATCGCCCTTAAGGGGCGTTGCCACGAAAGGGATTATACCCCATTGCTTTTGTACAATTTTCTTCTTTTAAGTATCGGACTACAAGGCCTATAACTCCTCTATTTTATCCCCGAGGGACACATGTTCGAATGCCTTCAGAACACACAAAGGTGTGTACTGGTGTGTGTGTGTGTATGTGTGTATTGAGAACCTGCATCTTGTTCTTACAAATTTTATAGAAACGCGCCTGACAAAACAGCAGGAATTTTCATCTTAAAGTAAATATCTATGTTTGTAGAGAATATTTCATCCCAAATAAAACTATTTAACTTTAAAACCCATCAAAAATTGCTTAAATTACTTAAGAGTAAAAGGATCTGTGTCTGTGTGTCTCATTGTCCTTATTTCTGTCTGTCCCAAAGTATCTCTCTTACCGCTGAACCGATATGATTTTTTTTACAGTGTAGCTTCTCATAAGTCCTAGGAAGGTTTATAACTATTTTGGGAGAGGGTACCAACATCCTCCCAAGAGAAATCGCCCCTAGAAAAAATGAACCAACCTCCCCATCAAAAAAATAAGTTGTACTTTTCAGGGAAGCTTTATAATTGTCTTGGGGTTGTTTTAGGATATTGTCTTAAGCTAAACCACCTCCCCTTTAGGCTAGGGGCGAAGCAACTAGTATAATAACCTTTCAATAATATTTCTTAGTTTTATCAGGAATAAGGTATTGCCAACAAACAATATAAATCTAAAATAAAATAGATATAAAGGTCGTCAATTATACTATGTGTTGCACCCCAGCGACAGCTGAAAATCACGCAAAGATTTCGAGATTTTTCTCAAATTAATATCGTTATTGGTATAAGCTGTGTTTTATTACTCACGGGGGAGGGAGGAAATAAAGATGGAATATTGCTAATTTGGTTTATATTCGTGGCATTAAAGAAAGCCTAACCCAGAGCCCCGTGCAGTTTGTGTCTCCCGTGGGGCTAGCTCTTGTGATTGTCGGGTTGGCTCTTGTGATTGACTCCATTCAAATTGTTTTACGAATATATTAGCAACTTTCAAGGAGTAGTTACCAACAGGTGGTAAAATGGGACCTCACTGCGTTATAATAGAGATGTTTTAAAAGGATATATACTGTTGCTATAAACAATATAAGGTAGATTAATGAATTTGTGGATTTGTCCAAAAACCCAGGAAAAACTCACCAATATAAACTATTAAGTCATGTAAGGAGTTTTCAAGTTTTACTATTCTTTAAAATTATAAAAACCTTGAGTGAAAAGGATGTACAGATAGGAATCTGAATTAAACTTTTAAACCAAAAAAAGTAGATCCATTATCAATCAATACTATGACATACTTTATTGAACCCATTATCTTCAGATGTTGCTTTTTGACCTTCTATACAAAAAATTTGTATGTGATTTAATCATCCTATTCATCTGATTTTTTTATACTGATTCCCAGGACAACAAAGTACAATGTCATAAGCAAAGCATCTCTATAATCATGTCCCAAAAATGTAAGTATGTCCTTAAACAGTATCCTGTATTCAACCAGTTTTTTTAAAAATACTTACAATTTAGTTTAGCTTAATATTCTGTTTATTTAGTTCTGACCCTCTACAAGTGATAATGTTAGTTTGTTTTACCGTTTAAATTAATTAAACAACATTTTTCCTTAAAAATATAAATTATGTAATGTTACATATAAAAGTAGATAAAAAGAGGCTTTTTACCCAACTTAAATATTCTCTTTCAAGTTATTGCAGGGGAGAGATAGAAAAGTTTTTACCAGTTTAAAGTGCTTTCAAAGAATGATAAAAAAATGTGTCTGATGTTAAATTTGCGCAGTTTTATCACATGAAAACGAAATAAGAATATAGAATTTTTTTCATCAAAATTTCAAGTTATCTTTGCTGATTACATTTTGAAAAAAAACAAGGATGACAACTATAAAAGCGAAGCTCTTAATTTAACCTATAAAACAAAATACTATTCGTTGACATACTTACATTCTTTGGACTTGATTATAGATATTCTTCGCTTATAATATTGTACCATGTTGTTTTAGGAATCAATATTCCAAAAATTATACAATTAAGATAAAAATATCATTTTAAAAAAAGTGTTGACAAAAAGTTAAAATTCAGCATATTTTATTGGAACAAACGGACTTTTTGTAAAGATTTTAGAGTTGCTACGCTTTCTAAGTCATACCTAACTGTTACAAGAATCATCATAGTTTGTCGTCGATAGGACAATTCTAACACGCTTAGATTAACAACAGACTCTAATTATAAAAAACCTTCGCTCTCAAATATATACTTCTGAAGCAACATTTTTAGTAGCGAAGCTACTCTGTAATTCGAAATGTCCGCCCATCCGTCCGTCTGTCCGTCCGTCAGAGACAGAAAGGGGAAAACGTGATTTTCTCCTATAAAAGATAGGTGGCTAAAATTTTCAGGGATTAATAATGTTAACGTTCTTAATATTTTCACCAAGTTTCATTAAGATTCGTCAATTGGTTGGGTTGCTAGATCGATTCCTACATTTTAAAGTCATCATTATTTTTCCAACTCCTATTCAAGATAGAAGGCCGAAATTTTTAGTGATTGAATACTTTCATATTCTGCATACTTCTATCAAACTTTATTGAGATTTGCTTATTAGTTGAGGTGCTAGATCGATTCCTAGATTTTCACGTGATTAATCTTACAAGGTTTCGTGATTTTTTAGTTTATTGTTTTTTTTATGAAACTGCACTACAGTTCATTTTTTCTGGATATCCATCCATAATTTTTGGGTTTCGCTACTTATGGATGTTGTCATCCTTGTTTCACATATAAATACTATATATCTAAAAATTTGCTTGTATGTACTATTTATAATTCAATATTAATCTAAATTTGTCAACCATAAACTAGTGTAGCGACCCGTGAATTGAGAATATTCCATCAAGTTTCCCTTTAGGTTGAAAGGCAAGTATTTTTATTGCAAATTTTGATAAATTCTTTGATGGGGGCTCAACCTTCTGTACCGGAGCCAAAACTTTAAATGCATGAGTGTGTGTGTGTGAAATTTTAATCAAGGATTTGGTATCATTAATGGCAGATTTTTTTGCTTTTATGAACGACAACACAGACGACATTCATATAAACAAAGACGATATTCCTTATTTTTAAAAATCTAAATTTTTTATGATAGATTTTTGATCAATAATGGCGGATTTTTTGCTTTTTTAACAACAACACGGATGACATTCATACAAAGAAAGTTGATATTCCTTATTTAGAAAAAATAAAAATTTTAAAATAGGGTTTTGGTGTAATTTATGGCGTTTTTTTTGCTTTTATCAGGAACTGCTATTCAGTCAGTTAATTCCATTTGAAATTGTCAAAAATTAGTTATTTAGTTGGCGTAAAACTTGGTTTTTGTGTAACTGAAGTGAAGTGGGTAAGATGGGGGGGAGAATAAAGGTAAAGGGGGTTGTGGGAAATTTTTTCACTTAGAATAATTTGTCGAACTCATATTCCCTTTTCCCTGGCTTTCATAAATTGCAACACCGACGACATTCAAGAAAACCTAGACGATATTTGTTAATTATGGGCGAAAAATGGTAAACAACAAAATGCCATATGAATAGCAAAAAAGATTTTTTACAGGAGTTAACCCATACATTATATAAGCTTTATGTATTTAAATTCTATCATAAAAAAATGTTTTTGAATCAAATGAATACCTAATCCTTGGTAATTTTTAAAAGTATAATATATACTGTATAGCCTAGTAAAAGGTTGTAAACATTTTATTTTCACTGGATAAATTGATATTTTACATATTTACTAAATATTTTACTTCCCTGTTTAAAACATTATTTTCATAAATTTATCATTTTCTTTTATATTTTGGGTTATTATAAAAACACCAAATTAGGTTATTAAATTTTTTTTAATGTTCGGATGCCATTTTAAATAAATTTGGTAGATTTTTGTGCGTTTTGCATTACTTAAGATAAGGTTAGGTTAGGTTATATTAGATATATAGAAACCCTGTAGGGTTATGACAATGCAGGTATTGGTCTCGCAAGGATGGTGCACACAAAAAATGACCCCCCCTCCCTCCTCCTTATTTATTTTATAATCGGCAGATGCAATCTAGCCACCCAATCTAGCTACCTACATGTCCATGAATCCATCCTGACAGCTTCTTTGTGAGCCAGGCATCCTCTGTGAACAACAACCTGAACCTACCTACCTACCTGTCCATGAATCCATCCTGACAGCTTCTTTGTAAGCCAGGCATCCTCTGTGAACAACAACCTGAACCTCAGCTCACTACGCCAGAAGAAAAACCACCTGAAATTAGAATTTCAACTTTAGAGAATACTCAAAGAGGAGAGCTAAAAGTAAATTGGCTATAATAATCATATTAAAGAATAGATGGGGCAGGGACTTTGCTCCGATTTTGTATTGGATCTTTGATGTCAGCTAATAGCGTCAGAAATTAAAAAAAAACTATTGAAACATTACAAAAGAATAAAAAGCAATTTGCTAGCAGACCAAAAGGGTGTCAATTACTTTATAAATAACACAAACAAATAAAAATCACAATAAATCTATAAGCTTCTACTAAATACTAGAGGATACATATCTAGGGGCTAAAAACAGAGCATAAAACCACCCTAAAAGCTTAACACAAAATAGTCTAAAACCATCACTGGACTTATATGAAGATTACCTGAAATAGAGAACCCCATTTGTTCAATAAATATTGAAATTTTAAGCTTTAGACAAAAAAACCTTACTACTTTATAAAGAGGATGGTATAGATTAAATAATTCATTGATAGAATTATCAAAATAAAGTTTAAACAAATATATAATATCATGTATAATACATTAAGAAGAAAATTATCAATTACTATAGTTCAACAAAAACTTAGATAAATTGTTTAAGGTAGATAAACTTACACAGCCATTAAATCTAGACATATATAGGACACACAATTATTATCTATCTATCTAGATATCAAAATGTTTAAGGTGGGGAGTGTATAGAGTAGATAAACTTACAAATCCATTATATCTAGACATAAATGTTTAAAATGTTTTTCTTTGACAATTGGTATTAAGGTAAAAAAAAACTTTCTGTGCTATAAAATTTAGATATCTGGGACATCTGTCAATCTAGCAAAATTAGAAGTTATATTTAAGGTTGGACTTCTTACAAAGTCATTAAATAAGATATTATAAAATAAAATATCAATTATAAAGGGGGGGGGGTTAATGCAACCATCTCGTAATCAATGTATAAATGGCACTTAGAATTCGAATTTCGATCTGAAAT
>LS044244.1:2058-15479 GCA_900241095.1 Acartia tonsa | reverse complement strand
GGATAGTTTCAATATCCGGTATCCGGCCGGATATTGAAAATGGCCGGATATCCGGCCACACCGGATATCCGGCCCAACCCTAGTTTACAGAGACTAACTTTCCAACTATGGCAGACAACCAACTATTTGATTACACGACTTTTATATGGAAGTTCCAATTGTGAATGGTAATGAGTTGTGTTCAATTCATAAACTACAAAATATTTGAAGCAAACAACAACCATTTTGTCCGGTAAATTTTTTTAAAGTCTCATTTAAAAACCATTTATTCTGTAATAAAATTACAGGCTTGCAGCCGAACCTAAAATCTCTATGACATTTGGGTAAAAACTAAAGAACAGTGTCTGCATTATGTTTACTTTAATGCTTTTACATAGAATAATGTTTTTAGAATTTACATACATCTATAATACAAAGTAGAATGATGTCTGTCTGTCCGTCCGTCCGTCTGAAGCTTAAGATCTCCGTAAACACTGAACCGATTGGATTCTACTCTTCAGGGTATATACCTTTTGGTCCTGTGGTGGTTTTAAGCTATTTTCTTTGGGGGGGTAGGACACCCCCAACCCCCCAAAAATTAAAATTGCCCTCATCCAAATAAAAAAAATTTCTTTTTTCTCTAATTTTAATTTTTTGTATGTTTTTATATATTTTTACATATTTTTATAGATTTTTATATTTTTTTTATACTTTTTTATATTTTTTATACTTTTTTATACTTTTTTATATTTTTTTATATTTTAAATTTTTTACTTCTTTTTAAGTTTCTTTTCTGCTTTTAAACTTTGTTTTATCAAATTCAAAAAGATTGTGAAACCTTCCTTCTCCTTTAGGGGCGAAGCCCCAAAAAGTCTAATGGCAAAGAAATTTTTAAAAACCTTGAAAAAGAGAAAAATTCGAAGGTTTTAAAAAATATAAATCGATAAAAATAAATATAAAAAGTAATAAAATGCAGAAAATATCTAAAAAAATGTAAACAAAATTTGTATAATTCTCCCCTGAACCTAGAGGCGAAGCCGCTAGTTATACTTATAAAGAAGGTTATAATTGTTTGTAGATACATTATATCATTCTTTATAGCTCTAAGTTTGCGGTCTATCTATCTATACTATCCATGATCTAATTTTAAGTACCTGACTTTCAGAAGAACATAATTGTGAGTAGATACTAGGTAATTTGCCTTCACATACAATCAACAAATTCTTCTCTAAATAAAAATACAATAAATGTTTTATAAAAAAAAATTAATTTTGTTTGAAAAACTGAATTTGAATAAAATGATAAGACAAATGAATCTATATAATTATCATAAATTTTTCTACATGATTATTATTAAGTTACCTTTGTTAGGAGGACAAGAAACTCTAAATTCATCACAGAAGCCTTCTAAAATAATAAGCTTATTTAAAATCAATTTTAATTGTAGTAGCAGTTGCAACTGGGGGCATCTTAGAGACGAAAAAAGACTCTACCAACAACTATATTTACTTCTAAAGTGGACTTCCTTTTTTCTTGTATTTTCATATTGTCGGTCGGTAAGAAGTTGAATAAGATAAAGCTAAACCTTGGGAAATTATATCTTTCAAAAATTTAATTTCTTGGATAATTGGAATAGATCATATGTGACTAAATAAACAAAAAAAAGGGGGGGGGTGCTAGGTGCCGAAAACTCGCAAACAGTGAGCAAAATAAACTAAAAATTGAGCTAAAATTTGAAACTTGGTACATAAGATTAGTCCAATCTGCTTGAAATTCCATTCAAAATCTATCAAACTTACCTTCCATTGCGTCCAAATCTTCATCGTCAATGATTCTGGACCTAGGGGGCAAAACTTCTCCAAAAAATGATGCCATTTTGTATCTCAAGCTGTTTATCTATCTATCTGCAAGTAGTACAAGGTTAATAAATGTAAGCAGTAGCTAAAGGCAGAGAGCACAGACAACTATTATTCAAAGTTAAGGATGTGTAGTTTTTAAATAAACAAAAAGAATAGGATAGGCAAAGATTCAAATTACATATAACAAATTATATTTCTCGATTATAAGTGACTTCTTTTGACTGCATATATATTTTTTTAATTGGGAAAATTTTATGAAATTTGAGATAATTTTCACATTTTTAATTTAACATCAATATTAACATCGAAATGCTTTATTACAGGACGATCAGAATTCTTTTTCAAATAGCTTTCTAAAAGCAATAAAAAGGGATACTTTTAATTTAAAAGCTTTGGTTCTAATATCTTAATTAATAGTAAAAAAATTACATTAGACAAAGACAGATAATTCTTATTATTTAAAGTTTAATAACAAATAACTAGACGAAACCACTTAATAATATAATGGTAACAAAAATGATGACATCCATATAAGAAGCGCAGCAAATTGGGACATTATATCAATAATGAGATATTATATTAATTCAAACAAGAACTCTTGTGTTCATAAGCAGCTTAATTGAAAGCTAAAAAGATATTGGATTTTTAAAAACCTGTTCATATTCGGATACGGACAAACACAACAAAGTATAAAGCAGCAACGCATATTTTTTTTATTATTTACAACTTCCACGTTACAATTTCCACATGATCCAATTCTAATTTGTTAATTTCTTCTGATGAATGACTCATAACAAATACACACACCACTGGATTTAAGACAGATACAGCCTAAATAAACAAAAAAAAACATTTACTTAAAGCATGTAAGGTATTATTAGGGATCTTATAGATCCATCTCAAATGATGATAAAGAAGAGCATCCTTTACGTAGATTATTATTGGTTGAAACGTTTAGACACTGATAGTTTAAACCCAAAGTTTTTAAGCCTATGAATGAATTTAAATCGTAAATATAAAACTTCGGGTACATGTATAATTTAAAATCAAATTTCCCCTCCCTCCCTAAGAATATTAAAAAAAGGTAAAACTATCATTCACGCTTAAATTCAGGCAGTAACAAATTTTAAGCTGCTTATTAATGCATACCTATGATAATCCGAGGCACCAAAAGCTGCATTACACTTGGGGCATTTCCTCTGTCTTGTCTCATACCTACAAAGTTTTAATCAATTCTCAGTAAACTAAATAATTAATACCAGTCTAGATGATCAATTCCTTTGTTGGACCAACAGTAACACAGTATAGTAACGATCCAAACATGTTATTGGTTAGAAAGTGTACAGAGGTTTATATTCTGCAGAAGATTTATTTTTTTCCCCGGCTGCAAAATTTTTATTTTTTTCCCCTCCTAATTTTTTCCAGCAAGGAAGGAAATAAAATGGAAAAATATTTTCAAAACTCTTTGTTTTATTCGTATTATCCCCCTTCCCACGTATTCTTTTAGTTTTTTTTCACCAACAAGGTGAGAAAAATGGAAAAAAATGCTTCCAGTTCTCTTAATTTTTACATTTTTTCCCCAACCAAATTCCCCCCCCCCCCCCATCAGCAGGGTCAAATTTGAAAATATACACCCCAGAAAGTGTACTCATTTTTGGTATTTTTCATTAATTTATCTATGTACCTAAGTAAGATATAAATGTCGAAATTCGTAGGATAAAGAAATCGTTGATAATTTAATTTCGTCTTCAATTCTGAATTTTATATCTGACTGTGATTTTTTTTATCCATATATTATTAATCTATTAATCAAACCAATCTATTCTTCGTACGTCTACGTGACATTTTAAATTTTTAATCTATCCAATAGTCAGCCTGGCTGTCTGTTATCTATCTATCTATTTATTCTTTACCTTGTTCTCAAGCAGTCATAACAGAAAACATGGAAACACTTTGTGAGAATAGCATCTTTCCTCTTCACCTAAATTAATACAAAATAATTTAAGAATTTGTTAGGTAGAATTTTTTTTATTTTTAAAATGATTATTTTAATGACTAAAATCTTGGACGACAATGAATTAATCAAAATTCTTCAAAACTCCTTCTCCTATTGATATAATAACTATACTGAACAGAGAGGAGTTCTGTGATAGTTTTAGGCTAATCTATTTTCAGATTTGATTCTTAGGATGTTTTTTAACTATTTATAAAGCTCCTCTCTGCCCTTTCGAATACAGAGCCTCTAAGCGCTAAGGCGTAGCCACTAGTAATAGGATAAATTAACAGAGTTTAACCCTTTTTTTTTTATCTAAAAGCGTTATTATATTTTTTATTATTAGAACGGAATACTAATCTGACATCACATCTAGTGTAATACAACTATTGTTAAGAAAATAAGTTTAATAACCAACCTTGCAAGAGGGACAAGTAAGAGTTTCTTTATACTCTCTGATCTCCTCTTTCAATATTTCATCCATGTCACTAGCCATCTCTATCTTCTTAAGTCTCTCACACTAAAAAATAATCATTATACAAAGTAGTAAGGATTCTGTTTCGTTAAGTTCTTGCTAAAACCGTATCCAAGTTTCCTATTTAGATAAGCTTCATATACGTCTCGTTGGATAGTTTTAGGCTATTCTACTGCCTTAACCTTCCTTTATGCTTCAAATTTTCCGTAGTTTCTTCTCCCAGAGAGCCTCCTATTATCCTTCCTGATAAAAATGTGTATTTGACTATTCTTTATAAGAGTAAAATATCTATCTATCCATTGAAAAATAACTTATTTTTATGGATTGAATCTAACTGTCTATCTATCCATCTAATTACCTTTCTCTTCAAGATAGCTGTATCTTCTTGTAACCTCTTGGTTTTAAATGCCTCAGCCTCAAGAGCTGATGTTTTTTCAGCCACTGTCTGCTGTACCTCCTAGAAAAATATCATCCTTGTTATTCATTAATAAATTAATCATCCTATTAGGTATATGAATAAGTAAGGTTTTTATGTCCCACAAAACTCATCCAAGTCATGAAAACTATGAAACGAAGGGTATGGGATGCATATTAATTTAAATTTAGTGTTCCATATGATCAGGTGTTAGTATGGTTTGCTTTATTTAATCCAGGGTTGCGTATTCTTCTTGGGATCCCCTGCTAAGGAGGGGGGATATGAAAGATATGTAGGAGGAGGGATAAAAGAAAAAAATGACGAATGCTGAAAAATTTCCCCTCCTCCTTGGGAAAAAATAGAAGGGAAATATGAAATATTTTTTGCAGCCGGGAAAATCATGGATCTTGTGCAGAATATACACCCCTTAATCCCAATTTTCTTACTAATATATTTATGACTAACCTATATATATCATATCCTATGAAAATAATCTAAAGAATCACTACTTTAAAAACCTGAACTCGTTAAAATCCCCTTATAGAGATTAACATGTACGAAATTTACCTTAATCTGTGCATGATATTTCTCCAGGTGAAGTTTAAGATCCGCCGCACTCTGGGCAGACTCTATTGCCTTCCTCTTATGCATCTCCATGGCTTGTTGCCTAAATAAGAATTGTTTAAATACAAAAATACTTTATTATTTCTAATACAAAGCTGATTGTCCTATAAGCATTAGAAATTCAAAATCTATAATATGACTGGAAATAAATTTTAGCAAATATTTTTTTTTATAGGAAAATCGGATGATTTATAATGAAATTACATAAATCAGTTTAATTCATATTTAAAATTTATTTATCCTGGGTAGTAAGAACATATCATGATAGATATCAAACGTTAGCATTTAACTTAAAGGATATAATAATGTATAATTAATCATAAAGTAAAGAAAAATGCGCAATTACCTTAAAGTGAGTTCCTTTTCTACGGCTGACAAGTTTTGCATGAGTAGACGTTCCTTTTCCTCCAACTTCCTCACCACTTGGTTCTGAGCTTCAACCTGGTTGAAAATAACTAGTATTAATACTTTGCTTTTCTACAATAGAGTCGGTCCTTCAGTAACGATTAGCTCTTATTGTTAAATTAAGCATGTTAGAATTTTCCTATAGATGTCAAACTTGGCATGGATAATCCTTTAACATTTAGGTACAATTTAGAAAGCGTAGCAAATCTAACGTCAATGCCAAAAAGTCCATATGTCCATTTTAACATTTTTTTTTAAATTGCCAACTTATAAGAAATTCTAAGTAACTTGAATTTTCTTTAAGACTTTCGTTTTTAATAAAAAAATCTTTTGTGTACCTGGGTGGATAAAGTGGCAACTTGTTGAGTAAGCATTTCCTTCTCCTCCCTGGCAAGTGAGGCAATATGGTTGCCTTTGATACGTTCAGACATCAGCTTAAAATTAGCATCATCCTTCTCCCTAAAATTTCAAATATAAAGGTAGATAGATAGCACTTAAAAAGAAAATTAATAGAAAAAATATAATGCTATGTAGGTTTCATTCTATTTTCAATAACACCCAGGTCTAATGATATTATTTTGAGATAGCTGTTTCTTGAGTTAGACTCTTAGTGAGATGACCCATAATACAGATACAAATATTTGGCTAGGAAAATTTTCGAATACCTTAGTTGCTGGATCAACCTATCATTTTGTTCCTGCATGTCCTCGAAAGCTTGGCCTGTAACCTCCATCTCTGTGAGGAGTGTGTCCTCCTCCTGCTTGTGATTAGCAACCTAGTTAAACAAATAGTAGAACAGGACAGACTAAGATTTGTTAAGATTAATTCTAGGATAAATGTGTTGTGTATTCATGTCAATCATCAATTCCTCCCCCCCTCTCTCTTTCTCTCGTTTAACGTTTTTTATTCGTTGGCTTAACAACTTTGAGGACTTTTAATGAATTTTGATTGGTTGCTTTGATTAGTCGAGAGTACAAATGTTTCAGCCACTCGTTGTAATCTACAGTATGAGTAATTTTGTTTTACATAATTGGGGATGTACAACAATTTACAGGCCATTGTCTTATCCCTTTAGATCCCTGGTTTAAAGTATATATCTACTATAAGTCTATTTGTACCTGTCTTTTAAGACTCTCAACTGATTCCTCTAGCTGTTTAATCCTCCTTGTAGCATCCTCATCTGCTAATCTTTTCTTCTCCTCCTTCTTCGTCTCTGCCATCTTTTTCATTTGGGCTTTTACCTAGATGAATTCAAAGCTCTATCACTAATATTATTTGGCGGTTTCCCTCAGAGTGCCAAGTCTACAGAAACTCCTTCGCTAATTTTAAATAAATTAAAAATAAGGCGGTTTTTCATTTTATTAGTTTATTTCTTCCGGTCAGTTCAGGTTAGACTACGTCATTATTGGTACTTGATAAAGGCACCGCTGGAGGTGTAGGCCCCGCAATGTAAGGGAACCGCAGTTGTATTATCCGCATGGTAAGGCCCCCAAGCAGGAGTTTTGCTTATGAATAATAACCCCATATTGTACCTATTCAATTTATTTGAAAAAAAGGGGGAACGAGGGAAGTGTTTTAGTGCTCTACATGCGCTTATAGACAAAGCATCTATCATTTATCTTTATCGATCAAATGAAAGATCAATGACAAAATTAAATTGAAATATTTTACTTTTTAAATATAAGGGCATCTTACTATCAGATAGACAAAGGTTTATTTATTGTCTCTACTAAATATTTTATGACATTTTTTCTACCTTGCCTTGTCTAGAAAAATAGACATTTTGTTATCATAAATATGCTTACCTCCTCTAAATCATTCCTGACTCTCTTCTCCGCTGCCATCAGCTGTGCCTTATCCCTGGTTTCCCTGGGACATGACTTGTACATATCCAACAACAAGCTTCTTTCTGTTAACTCGTTCTTACATTTCTTCAACTGCGCCTTGAGTTCCTGAAATATTTAAATTCTTAAGTAAGAATCCTCAAATACTAGTAGAGAAAGTCAAAATTTTACTTTCAATTTTAGTTTGAAACGGAAAAAGTAAAAGAAAATTTTTTTGGTGGGGGGTTGTTATTGGGTAGCTTTAAGAAACTGTAAAGAGCAAAGAAAAACTATATCAGTATAGTGGTAATTGAGACCCTACGCATCAGTGACACTGAGACACACAAACATCATGCTACTTTTTTATAGGGATGATCATGTTTCTTTCCCAGAATGTGGCAATAACTACTGAAGCTCGAAATTCGTTCGGCATTTTTATATAAATTTCAGAATATAACACTAACCTTTACAGATTCGACCTCTTTGCTGAGTTGTTTCCTCAACTCCTCCACCCTGGCTGTGTCGGCCTTGAGCTTGATGCTGGCGAGCCTCGCCCCCTCACTCTCCTCCTCATCACCCCCTTCCCCGCTGGTTCTGACAAGGAAATGGTATCAAAATTAGGAAGAGGAAGGTTTTATTCTTTCTAAGCATCGTTTTTACCCTTTGAATATTATTTATCAAAAAAAAGTTCAATATCCCATTGTCCTGCTGTATTCTGTACTTATTTTTTCTATCTATCCAATGCCATAGTAAAATATAAATCACGGTATGGATGGCTTCCAAACCGATTAATATCCGCTGGATTAGAATCGGTTCTAAGCCATACTAAAAATCATGTATCGTATCGTATTATATCCAGTTATCTACGAACATATAAAAATCATGATATACAATCCAGTCCGTGCCTTCGGCATCTCGGGGCTTACAAAACTCGTTTTTGTCTTATAATTGCACCTTTTTATACCATCGGAAAGCTGTTTATAATACGATGCGATAAATAACTATTATCTATCCTTCTATCTGTTACCTGAATTCCTCATCCCCCATAGCCTCACTGCTACCCTCCTCCCCCTCCTTCTTCAATCCCTCTTCTTTTTCTCTTCCCTCCTCAAGCTCCTAAACATTGAAACAATATTAATATTATAATCTGGGTTTTTTTTTCTTTGTATTATATCTTTCTATCGTGCTTTGTATTTATCTATCAACTATATTTATATCCTCTAAATCTATCTATCTATCCTATGTCTATCTATCTAACTAACCTTGGCTTCTTCTTTCTTAGCTTTAAGAGCTCTAATCTCTGCAGCTCTGAGTGAATCACACTCTCTTCTTAGTTTCTCTAGCTCTGTATCCTTCTCTCTAACCTTGCTCTTATATCTTGTCACCTCCGTCTAAACAAACAAAGTTGAAAAGTAATGCAGACATCTCAATTGATATCAGCAAAGAAAAAAAGAAACATTTTGTAAAACTTTACCAAGTACCATAAAAAAATGAACAAAAGTCTTTTTAACATATATATTTGTCTCATTAAAACTTAAAAGGCTGGGTTAATAGACATTTTAGGGATCCGATTGTTATATTTGCAATTAAAACATTTGAAGCGCCACTTCTATAAAAAATGTACATGAGAAAATGACTGAACTTAAAGCTAGCTTCCGTTTAATGGAGGTTATTGTACTTGAAATAGTAGAAATGGGTTTTTCTATATTGTATGTAATAATGTAGTCAGGCACACAAAATATATGATATACACATTGTGTTCAAACGTTTCAATCGAAAGTTTTAATCAACAGAGGGAAAACTTTTGTCTTTCATCGTTGGGATTGTTCTCCAATTTATCTTCAATTATCTTATCCCTTAAGATCCCTGCTAGCTACCTTTAACTGTCTGTTATGATTCTGGAGAGTGGTGATAAGATTTCTCATCTCCTTATTGATTGGTCCTGTCTGCTCGTTGGCCGCAAGGTTCTGCTCAAACTCAATGCGTAGCATCTCATACTCTTTCCTTGTCTAGATAGATAGATAGACATCAGCAAATAGAAAGATATACATACAAATAAATATGGATAGATAGCCCTCCTTTTTGGAAAGCTTCATATTAAAAGTTTGGGTTAAGTCTATTTTGTACATCTCCATACCCTAGATGATATGAGTGCAACAACTACTAGTACACATGAAATAGATGATAAACAAAACTAAATACAAGGAAACAAATAAAAGACAATCTATAATTTGAATGTAATCAGTAAGATATTGTTCCAACTTTATTGGAATGATGAATAAAATATTATTTCATTTTCTACTGGTTCAGATACATAAATAGGTATTCAAATAAAATATAATGTATTAGTACTTAAAGTTATAATATTGTATAAAAAAAATAAGAAGATTAATGTATGGTATGAACCTATCCCAGCATCCCTGGATTAAACTGACCTGTCCTAGCATATCCTCCAGCTGAATAACTTCTGTTCTTAATTTCTTTTGTGCCAACAGTTCTTCACTTTCCATCTGTTCTATCTGCTTCATATGCGCGTTCTTGCTGTTGTTCAGCGTAGTTCTAAATAACAAGAACAGTTACGATACGTAATAGCAAAGAAAATTAGGAGAACCAAATATTAATAAATAAAAGAAATATAGAAATCAGGGAAATTTTTGGGTCGGATTCTGATTCTTACAAAAATCCGCCAAAAAAAACCAAATGATCCGCGGATTGGGTATTTTTGTTTTTGCTGATTTCGGATTCTAGCAATATTTTTAAAGGTCTTTTAATAAGTAAAAAATTCTAGCCCCTACAGCGGCCATTTTCTAACCTTTAGGTACTTAACCTAACATAACCTTAAATTAGCATGAAAAGCTACTGCGAAAATAAAATACAAACTCTTTTAATGCTACCCGCTATTTTACTTGTAGTTTAGAAACAAGAAAATACTTGTTTTGGATTTAGTCTGCCACATTTTAAATAAAAAAATTCAAGGGCTACAAACGTAAAAACAATCCGAATTCGCAATTTCAATACAACGCAGTGTGATCCAGACTCGAACCCATTACCTTACGTTATCAATTAAACTAATAATCCTACCTATTTTCTTCAAGTTGAGTTTTGAGGTGCATAGCCTCGTTGTAGAGAACAGAGAACTGTGACTGCAGACATTTATGTTCCGTAGTTTCTACTACAACATACTCTGGGAGGGTGGATAGGTCCATCTTTAATTTCTCAACCTCCTTCATACAATCCTAGAAAAGAGTTAACGGTGACTTAACTTTGTAATCATTCATAGGGATCTTAAGGTCTAGGATGCGGTACGGTAATTAATATTTAATATCAAGAACAAAATTACCATTTGTGTATCTCAAAATTATTGGTGAAAATGATTGAACACTAACTTTGTACACAATCTTTATAATTTCTGTTAACCGCCTACCCCCAAAAAGTATTTGAACTAACAACCATATCCTATTAAAGTAACTACCCTACTAAATAGTCATAATATTACCTTATATTTGGTATTAACAGCTTCTAACTCGACGAGTCTATTCTGGGCCAACTCTCGTTGGTCCTCAATTTCTCGTTGCAGCTCGTCAAATGTTTTCTTCTCGGCTCCTGTGAAAACAGCCGGTGCAGCTTGCAATTCCTTACCCTACAATATTCAATTGCAGGTTAGAACAGAAAAAAATAAGTTTTTTTTAGTAAAATTACAAAAGCAGCTTAAATAAAGCAGCTATTAGGCAAATACAAACTATTTTTACATCACGCAATTAATGTCGGTTTATTTTTATATTCTTACTTTGTTGTATACGTAAAATAAAATGGTTGTGTGTCTTTTGGTATAATGAAATCTAAAAAAAACCTCATTCCTTTGCCCCGAAAAAAAAGGTATCTTCGTTATCTTTTCCCATTCTTACCTTACTTTATATGAGGCAATTGGCAAGGCGTGTTTTTTTTCATCTCTATTGTTTATGAATTGTATTCTATCTATCTGTATAATCTAGCTATCTATCTATTTAATTACCTGGTTAGCTGCCACAAAGACAGTCAATTTTTCCTGGCTATCCAGAAGCATAGTCTCCAGCTTGTCATTTCTGGCCTTCAGCTTCGAGTTCTCATATTCTGCGTCTTCGTATTTGTTTCTCAACTCTTCAAATTTGGTAGTTTCATCGTACAGCTTCTCTTCATATTCCGCCTATTTGAAAAAAAAGTCTTAATGCTCAAACATATTCAAAAAACTTATTTTAAATAGCTTTTTGGAAACTTCGAAATATGATATGGTACCCAACTACAAATAACAAAAAAATCTATTAAGTATCTGTTGACCAAAAAAAAGGGATTGTAAATGTATTGCCTATCTTCATAAGTTATATTTATTAATAAAATTGATGAAAAGATGAACAATAATCAAAGGAAAAGACAATAAATATATGTATTCTTTGCAAAGACTTCAGAAAAAAAATTAACTTTACCTTTTTGAGACTTGTAAAATGAAGATCCTTATGAAGTTTAGTATTCTGTTGGTGAAGGTGAACATTTTCTTCTTGTAATCTAGTAAAATTGTATGCTATTTTCAAGGATTATTTTTATATCAAACAATACTTTTTTACCAATTTAGTATTTTTATAAAGTTGTTGTATTAAAAATACAAAAAGACAAAAAATTTTAACGGGAAAACCAAAAATTAGAATTCTTTAAAATAAAATCAACGAAAAAAAAGATAATTTTAACTTGCTCATCATATAATTATTAGTTATTTATCATATTGTTAACTAACAGCTTTCCGCGGATATGCTTTACTTGATTTTTCAGTATTGGTGAAAACCTGTTCTAAGCAATACTGAAAAAAATCTTTCTTTTGATCAATCTTTACCTGTTATTAAGTTCCCTGACTGTTTCATCCAGACTGGTCGGACTTTCCGGCTTTGTTTCTCCGTTTTCCGGAGCCGAACTATCCGGCTCAGTATCCTCTTCCTCCTTCTCTCCGCGAATAGCTTTGCTCACCTGCGGAAACGTTAAAAGTCAAATACGTACGGTCAAACGATTATGGATGTGAAATAATCAACATAAAAATATTTTATATTGTGGAAACTACTATTTTAGAGGTCTTTGGGACCATAGAAATGACGAAAAGCAGTGTAAAATTTTTGAGATTAAAAGTTAAAAAATTAGCTTTTTAACATGCCAAAATATATTTTAACCTTAGTTAAACTTGCAATCAAGCCGACAAACATTCTTACCTTCTCATTTCTTTGAAGTAGATGATCAAAAACTTGAATAATTTTTCCCACGGCACGTTGGCTAACTTGCACCCTGAAACAGATTAAACGGTTATGACTTTATGCCAAATAGCTTCATGCATCACCATGTTTTACCAAATCAATAAAATAAGCAAGCGAGTGTGTATAGCTTACTCCTACTCATTATGCGAATGAAAAGAAAAAATAACTTCCTATTTGTCCCAGGATCTGCACACTTTCTAACCAATAATATGGACGGATTGATCCTCCACTGTTTCCATATTGCCCATAGAGAAAAAAATAAAAGAGAGGAATCGAAGCAACTAGAAGACGAAAATAGGCAGTGGGCCCAGGGGCCTAATTAGCGCTGTTGCCGCGCTAAATTTTATTGCTATTCCACCACTTTTCAAATGGGAGGATTACAAAATTAATATGTAAAGTTTTAATAATTAGAATATAATATTTAAATTAAAAATAAAAATAAAATTTTGTTATTAAATATAAAAAATACTAAAATAACAACATCTAAAAAAATATTTTTTTTTACTTTTTACTTTTAGATATTGTCGTTTTAATGTTTTAATTAAAAATTACAAAGAATTTATTTTTATTTAAAAAAA
>LS044243.1:12711-24178 GCA_900241095.1 Acartia tonsa | reverse complement strand
CGGGAAGGTTTATAACTATTTTGGGGGAGGGTACCACCACCCTCCCAAGAGAAATGACAAAAAAATCAAAAAAATTTAAAATTTAGGGGAGACTTCAACGTCAAATAAGGTGGTATCGTACATAAAAAATTAACTTTAACAAACAACAACATTTAAAGTGCCACTAGAGGCCTCTAGGGGCGTAGCCGCTAGTTTATATATAGAGGACATTGACTTTGAACAATCCTATTCTTTCTATTATATAAAGTAGAATGCTTTTTTGTGTAGCGAAGGATCTCACTAACCACTTAACCGATATGCTTCTCCTTCTCCTTGTAAGGTTTATAACTATTTGGGGGGAAGGTACCACCACCCAATCACCCATTAGAATTCACCCATAGAAAAATGACCCTCCCCATAGAAATTTTTTCTTTATAACTTTTTCCCTAAACTAATAGGATAGATAAAAGTTTTTGTGGAATAAAATCTTGGGATAAAGGAATAAGAACAAAAATACCCAAATTCAAAGGAGCGGTGTCCATTTCATCCTCAATAGAGATACACTTGCTGTGCTCCAGTTCTGATAGGGTGGTCTCAACCAGCTCGGATAAATGATCAGACAAGTGACGATACGTCACACCCTAAATAAACAAACTTCGTCAGAGAAATAAATAAATAAGACAATGGCCATTAATTGATATACATTATACAATATACATCCTCAATAAGTATACACAAAAGTATCCCTTCTGCAGATTACAATTCGTAGTTGAAACGTTTCGAATGCACCACCTAATCAAAAACAATGAAAGTCCTCAAAGTTAATGAGTCAACGAATAGGAAAACGTTATTAATTATAAAACGTTGGGGACTAGTGTAATGAACAGCACAATCTTCCCTCTCTCACTAAACTTAATGGAACAGGAATCTTGCTGTCTTAATTTCAAGTGAAAATAAATCATTTATTTCATCAAAAATTGCCAATAAATTAACTAGGTATACAAAATATCATTCAAAAAGTTTACCTGTAGATTGTAATAGTTGGGATTCTGGGTCATTCTTCGGTACAGATAAGTCCAGGTCATATAATCTACAGCATCCTAAAGTATTAATATATTATGACCAATACTGAGTCATAATTCTGTACAGATATATCCAGGTCATATAATCTACAGCATCCTGAAATATTAATACATTATGACCAATACTGAGGCATAATTCAGTACAGATATATCCAGGTCATATAATCTACAGCATCCTGAAATATTAATATATTATGACCAATACTGAGACATAATTCTGTACAGATAAGTCCAAGTCTACAGCATCCTAAAATATTAGCTTTTGGTTCATATTAGGTTTGGGACCGCAAGTAGAGGGCCCACCACAGGGGGTTAGGCATAGGGAAAAAATATTCACCCCACCACTCCTTGATATATCACCAAAAAAAGGGCATATACTGTTAAGGCACTCTTTTTCCAAATAACAAATTCAATATCTGATCTATGTTAGATTATTTTAACCTGTTTATTCTCAATTGTCTTGGTGACAATCTCGGCGTTGAAATGATCATGGAGGCAGTGGTCCAGATGTGACTCAATGGGTAGGGGCTCGTACAAGAACTTCTTAAAGAAATCTTTCTTTGAGTTCTGACACATGAGCACACACTTGGCGTCGGTGTCCTCGGAAGGCCTAAAATAATGGATTTATTATTTCTTGGATGTTGCACCAAATTTTCATTTAATTTAATAAAGTTGAACTCTCAGTGGGCTGAAATTAATGTCCAATAAAGTGAAACTCTCAGCGGCTAAAATAGCGATACCCCCAATTACAACTACTTACCCCATCCCCTCCTACTTGAAGAACGAACTTTCAAGGAAATAAGGTCCATAATAGCAACATTAACGTTAATATTGGTTAGCAAATCTACCCCCCCCCCCTGTACCTCTCTTCTCACCAATATTTACCACATTAGCTTTTACGTTATAAATGATAACAATATATAACATTTTTTTAATGATTTATTTTAGACTGGCAAAAAAAAACAGACATATTCGAGTTTTTTTTTTTCGGACGTTATAACCTTAGGTAAGATTTGTTTATAAGTTTCCTCAGAGTAGTGACTATTTTTTCTTCTTTTAAATAACAAGATTGACACTTTATGTAGACATTTATCAAACATGATTATTTAAATACTCTTATTTTCTACTAAAATTTTAATTAGCAGTTTTATAATATGAGCTATGCAATTCCTAAAACTTTTTTGACATTTGCATCACAATAGAATACTTGACAATTTCTCTGTAAACATTTCTACTCAAGTGGTACAGCTACTCAATAACTTAGGCATGTCCGTCCGTTTATTTGGCCAAAATTTTGTTGAAAGCATTGACCGCGCAATACATTAGTGTACTTAAAAATTAAAGAATTTTTAAAGATTTTCTATAGGTAATCTTAGTGCATAAAAATTTACGGCTTTTTTACACCAAAGATATTTCAAAATTTTAATGCACCGTTTCTCATGGAAATAATTGTCCTCGTTAATTTTAAAATCCTCCAATTTAATTTTTATTTCAAATTGAAGCATCCTTAAACCTTAACCTTGCGAAAAGCAGTATTTAGTAAATAAATAAAAACGTTAGGTAACATTTAAACGCATTGACATCTTTCTATAAAAGCAACAGGGTGTCTGTCAGTCTGTAGAGAAGGATCTCGATAGCCACTGAAAGGACACGTAAAGCTTTTTATGTAGGTCTAAGGAAAGTTAACATTATAAAAGTACAGACGAACATAAATTTGTCATAGAGAATCTAAGCAAGGATCTTAAGGGATAAGACAATCGACGATGTTGAATACTTTGGACATTAATAGTTTGGTACTAACCAATCAAAATTCAACAAAAATACCCAAGGTTTTTGAGCCAAAGTAAAAGTAAAAATGAATATAAAACTTTGGGTACCACTGCAAATTGGCATACCTGTTGGCCCTGCCAAGCATCTGTAGGATATCTGTGACGGGATAATCATGGTAGGCATGCTGTTTACCATTGTAGAACTGTGTGTCCATGATAACAACCAGGTGAGCCTGGATGGTCAGGGCCCATACGAGGGCTCTGGCTGCTACTACAACCTAAATTTATTTATTTTTCATCTATGTAGCTCAAATCTCTAATTAATGGGCTTCAATTAACAAGTAGGTTAATAAAAAGACCCTTGTAGCAAATAAAACGAAAAAGTTCTTTTTAGAATAGGGTTTTAAATCATTAATAACTAAATTAGCCTATTCTCAACATTTTAAAGCTTCTAAATACATGTAATTTGTATTTACTAATTATGCATTAAGATAAAATTATATAATTAACTTTATTACCCATATTATCTTAAAAATCTAATTTTGTTATTTTGTTCTTGCTTCGCTACTTTGGACAATATATCATTGTTAAGGAAGAATTTTTCTATGACAATTCTTTGAAATGTTTGTACCTGGATAGCGCCAGAATCGAAGAGGGACTCGACCAGCCGTCTGTCTGTACTGCTGAGACCCTCGTGCATATATGCCACTCCCTGGGACAACGTTTCTCTCAAAGTCTTGTCCTAAATTAATACAAGTTATCAAGAATTTTGTTTTGGAATTATCTTAAATAACGTCTTTGAGGAGGTAATTAAGTATAAGTATAAGTAAGGAAGGGATTATCGTCCATTGTCTTAGCCCTTACCAGATAACCCTCTTAGCTCTTGAGATCTCTAACAAAATTACACCTATGGGTGTTAGTAATTGTATGAGGGAATGCCTTGGCTTAAAAACAGGTTCATATAAGGTTGTATATCTTTAAATTCATATCTAAAACATTTTTCGCAGTAGTGCAAAAAAAACTTTAAATTAAAATAATTTTACATTATTTTCCTTAGGTACCGTGTTAATTTTGTAAATTTTGAACGAGACACACAAAAACGTTTTATAAATTCAATAAAAATCCATAATTCTATTTCATACGGAATTTGTATTTTAGTAAAATGGTTAAAAGCTTAAGAAAAAGTATTGTGCTATGTAAGATAGAATGCTGTTTTTTTTTGTAAAAACTTTGCTGAAAAATTCACGTCTGCTCTATAAATCACTATGTCCGACGTTATATTGGTAATGCGCTTAAAAAAATATCTATGCTATTATCGAGGATAAGTCTGCTGAAGTTTTTGTGAAGATTCGTACAACAACTGACCATTGTTATTTGCTGAATCTCTTATGCTTCTTTTTCCTTCTCATTGCCTTGTTGTTCTTATTTTCATGATTAAGAGCTTAGGTCGTTATGGATCATGTCATTCTTGTTAGTTAATACCAAGTCAACCCATTTGGAATTATAATTAAGGTACACACAAAAATTAAGAAACCCCAGAAAAACATTAATTCTCTTAAGAGAAACAAGGATGACAACATCCATAAGTAGCGAAGCTAAAAGAATATCAATAAACATCCGAAAAAACGAACTATAGAGCAGTGTCATAAATAATAAGCATTAAACTTGATAAAATAAACATGAACTTTTTTAATCTCGGAAAATTTCAGACTTTTATCTTGAATAAAAGTTGAGGAAATTACAAAACTTGAATATCTAGATATCGATCTAGCAACCCAACCAATTGGCATTTTCAATGAAACGTTATAGCTGAGAAAATCACGTTTCCTCATATCGTTACGGACTGACGGTCATACAAAGTGATTTATAGAGTAGCTTCGCTAATAAAAATACAGAATACATATTTACTGTGATCATGAATAGGTGGAATAATATTTAATTATCAGGAAAAGTGAAGCCGGATTTATAAAATACGTTCATCAAAGATTTTTACAATAAATGTAGTTTGGAACTTTTAAAAACATCTAGCATGACGTACACGGCAATAAAAAGAAATTAAAACCCCTCAATACATTTATAAAGAATTCCTAAAAAGCACAACCTAGCCAGACCATCTATTAAAGAGATCTTTTCTTGTGTCGAACGTTTAATATAACATACATGTAAATTTGTGAACCGAAGAGGAATATTATATTAATTTCACAGAATAACTAATTAGAAATATATTGTCGTCACTCAAATTTTTTTTTGTTTTCTTATATAAACAAAAAAAAATCTAGAAACATATTTCTTATTGAATTTGTTATTATTTGTTTCATTCTGATAATAGTTAATTATCGCATCGTATAATCGACATTTTTCCGCGGATATTAAAATGAAAAAAAAAAACATTAAATTATAATAAGAACAGTTTTGGTAGCCCCGAGAGGCCAAAGGTAAACACAAAACTGGTATAAATTTTATGATTTTAAAATAAAATATTTGTGGGAAATTGTCTTTAATACGATTCTATACATAATTTTTCAATATGGCTTGGAACCGATTCTAATCCAGTTGATATTAATATTAAAGTGAAGTGAAAAGATGGAGGAAGTTTTCATGAAAATTAGGGATGGCAATCCGTCAAATTTTTAGACCGGATTCGGATTCTTACAAAATAATCCGTCCAAAAAATGGCGGATTCCGGATTCTTATTTTTGACGGATTCCGTATTCTAGCAATATTTTAAAAGGCTTTTTAAAAAAAATTAAAAAATTAAGTGCTACATATGTCCTAAAAATTAATGTTCTTGGTGTTCTCTATAATTCACTTCCGAGAATCGAACCAGGTTTTAAAAGATTTTATATATAATAATCATAATCTTTGCCTTCAAAAAGCGGGAGTTAAAAGAAAAAACTCAAGACGCTAATTTCAGCCTACCAATTAAGAATCCGAATCCGCTATTAAAAAATAGATTCCGGATTCGGATTCCAAAATTGGCCAAAAATTGGGCGGATTCCGGATTTGGATTGCCAACCCTAATGAAAATATTAAATTAAAATAGATTGAATTATGTAATCTTTATAAGTTAATTTGAATAAAATTAAACAAATCAATCAGCTATAATTTTGGATAATCAGGGATCTTGAGGGATAAGACAATTGGGGATAAATTAATGTGCACACCAATGATGATTAACAAAATTACTACTTCTTTAGATAAATATCATTGGTTGAAAAGTTTCGACACTGTTAGCTTAAACCAACCAGAAAAGCTTTCAATAAAGTTCCCAAAATTTTATATCAGCAATTGAGAGAGCGCGATTACTGAATTTCTAGGGTACCATTTCTAATTACACAGCTATGCCTCCTACCTCCACAAGCTTTAATATGTAATCTAACCTGAATCTTGTTCAAAAATGTTTGAATATCTTCTTGTTCTGCGTGGAGGAATCTGTCTGGCTCATTATCGGCCGCAGCGTAAGTCAACAGGTCAATAGCGGTCAACCTTAAATAAAAAAATTTCATGACTGTTTCTTTGGACCTTTTTTTTCTTTGTTCTACCCAGGTTTGAAACTTAATAAACCAACTAATTAAAACTAAACGAAAGTCCCCAAAGTTGTAAAGCCAACGACCAAGAAAACTTTGGGGACTAGTGTAATAAACAGCTAAATCTCCACTTCCTCCCTGCAAGAATATAAACTTTATAATCATCAAGATTTCCAAACATTTCTGGCGCATTTTTGCGACTATTTTGACAAACCTCGTCTGTTTTCTACTGGGGACCACCACGATAGTTGGTTTACGCGGAGCATGCTTCAGGATGGCGTTGTACGTCGGCTTGGCCATGGACACAATCCTGCTAGCATTGTGGGTCATGTTAAAGCCCTGCAGTGATTTGTTCAGTTGTTTTTACACAAGAAAATACCAAAATTACCAAAAGATAACATGAAAATCTGGTGTAATGTCCAAGTAATAACACATCCATTATAGCAATTGAAATGAAATGTTTTTCAAACAATTGTCGGTTGAAAGTAGATAAATACTATAGTCGAAGTATGAATGGAATGATGAAATACAACTGTTCTTCTGAAAAAATCATCATTATATTAATGATTAAAAACAACATTCCTGAATGTGTAATTCTAAAGGTACTGGTCGTACATTCGGATGGAAATTAAATGTTGAATTTGTTCCACAACCCAACCATTGGGCAACATCCTAAATTAAAACATTATAAAGAGAAAATAATGAATAGTATATTCAAAGGGATAAAATAAAGAACTGTCCGTTCGTCCCCCTGTATGTCTGTCATTCAGTAACGCTATGAAAGGAATGTGATTTTCTCGCAAACGTTTAAAATTTACTTTTTATCATATCATGTCTAAATCGTACTTAGTCCGTAGGTCTGTCGGTCTAATAAGGACATTAAGGTTTAATAATTTTCAATTTTTTTTCATAATTCCATAAAACTAGTTTTTGTACCTTACAATTGCCAAGGGAAGAGGACAGTGCCAGAATTCTGATGGCTCTCTCCAACTGGCTGGAAATATATCTCATCCTGTTCAACAAAAACATGCGATAAACCTTGTAACTTGTTAAGACAGGGAGGGAGGGAATATTGGACTGCAGAAATTACTGGTATCCAACGTTTCAAAACTAGTTTTCTTATTAGGTGGCTCAAAAACTTTAATTCAAATATGATTAGATGGTTTCAAACTATAGTTTTAAAACTTTTCAACCAATAATTTTTATCTACCGAAGGGATATTTTAGTTTATCATCATCATAAAATGTATAATTCCTTAAGTAGATGAAACCCTTGGCCAATAAACTAAAGAGGCAAAACTTTTTCCTATGCCCAAACTTTTAGACAAAAGATATCCTCACGCGTCAGCAGAGATGGTAAAAAAACAGGTTTTTAAAAAAAAAAAGAACAAACCAGTTTGTTTTTTTGGTTTAAACCGTTTTTTTTTTTATAAAAACCAGTTTTTTTGTGTTTTTTTAATAATATACAAATTATAGGCCTGCCCCTCCTCTTTTTTCATCCCCTCCCCCTTTTCTCACCCCCCAAACGGGGGGTGCCCAAATCTGCCCAATAGGACCCGAAAAAGGGGAGCCCAAAACCGCCCGCCTGTTTGACAACCCTGGCTGATACGGTAATTTAGGTTTTTGACAGCTATTTACTGTATTGTTTACGTTATGAAAAGATATAACTGGAAAGATAGGCCTTTGTATAAATATTTTTTTAAAAAACCATCCCCACCTTGGTTTTTTTGTTTTTTTTAAGCTTGGTTTTTTGGTTTAAACCAAGTGGTTTTTTTTATGCCATCTCTGCGCGTCAGTCAGTCTTATTGCTGGGTGAAGTGTTATTGGATTATACGAAATTTTTGAGAAAATTCAAGTTTATCGCATAAATTCCTGGAGCAGACAATCTCGAGAACAGGACCTCCATCCCCACCAAGGAGCTGGAGTTCGTCAACAATGAACAGGTTGATGTTCTGCACGTTCTTACGCTGCTTCCACCTTAACAAGGACAATTAGGTGAGTTATGTTCATCATAACTAGCGGGGCTAACAACATTGATAATAAAAGTAATATAAATTTTAATTTCACGAAATTGGACTTCCTAAAACCGCCACTAAATATATTTATAGTTGCTACTACCCTAGAGGCCTCAGGGACGATTTCGCTTAGGAATGTCGAAGGTAATTTCCCCCCAAAAAAACGCCTATAAGAAGCTTCACTGTAAAAGAATACCATTTCAGTCCAGCGATTAGCGAGATTCACAGTACTTAGACAGATTATTAGACATCCTCTTACTAATATACAAGGATTACTTGCTTACTATAATGTATATTCGGACATATGGACAAAATCTAAGCATTAAGTAGCTACGCTACTAGAAATAACAAATGTTACCTTCTGCTGAGCACATCCCACTTCTCCGGGGTAGAGATGATCAGATTACCCTTGGCCAGCAGCTTCAGGTCTGTACCAGTTTCACCAGTTAATATGACAACCTACAATTAAATGATGGAGGGTTAATTTAGGATCCGATCTTGTACAATACATATTTTTTACCTATGGGTTTTTACTTAAATTTACAAAACAAAGATATTTCTAAAACCATATCTTCATTGAAATTCTAGAATTTTTAATGATTATTTGACTTTGTATTTTTTTCACTTGAGTATAATCTCGGACTACTAGGTGTTTGTCATCAAATGTAATTGGACCAAGAAGTTGCTTAAATAAGTATGGGCTGGACATACGTCGTAGATAATGAAAGTACTCTGATTTTTTTTATGTTTTAATCACACGATTATTTTTATTTAGGGCAATTTCTCTAGGAAGGAAACCGAAAAGCTCTCCCAATAAAATAAAATCTTTCCGGAAATACACACAGACAGACATCATTATAGGATAGAGAATTACCTTGATTCCCAACGGCGTAAACTTTCCATGCCAGTCAGCGTAGGCAATGTCCGCCAAGGCGTCCTTCGGCGTCACATACACGCATCTGCCCTCGGCGTTCTGAGAGAACAGGCGCATAATTGCCATTTCAGCGCATACGGTCTTGCCTAAATATTAAAATATTTGGCTTTAGATGCATGACTGATAGACCGACGGACCATACTATATACTAGGTTGTCATTGAATACAGAGATTTTTAACAAAAAAATACTGCTATTTATCCTAAATATTTAAAAAATGGGGATAAAAAATAAAAAAATTGTGGTTGGGGGAAAAAAATGTAAAAATGAAGAGAACTAAAAGCATTTTTTCCCATTTTTCTCCCCTCTTTGGTGAAAAAACTTGAAGAATATGTGGGAGGGGGATAATATGAATAAAATATAGTTTTGAAAATATTTTCCATTTTATCCCCTTCCTTGTTGGAAAAAACTTAACTAGGAGGGAAAATTTTTTTTTGCAGCAGGGAAAAAATTAATCTTGTGCAAAATATACACCCCTGACTTAATTATTATTGTAATAATTTTTGTGGAAAATTGTCTGTAACACAACGATATACAATAATCCAGCGGATATTAATCGGTATTGGAGCTATACTGCAACATATATTTGCTTACCTGAGCCTGTGGGAGCGCCGACAAACACATTCTCGTCACCATTGTAGATTGTGTTGAAGACCTGGGTCTGGATAGGGTTGAACTGGGTAAAGTTCTCTTTGTAAAGGTTTTCATACTCCTTGTTCCTGAAACAAAAATAATGAGTGTTGCTTGTTTGTTAGTCCGTAAGGTTCTTGCTAACCACTGAACCGATTAAGTTATCCCTTTTGGTTTCTGGATGATTTTAAGCAACTTTATTTTCAAATGCACCTCGGGGCTAAGTTTTAATCTTATAATTGTACATTCTATATCCGCGGAAAGCTGTTTATAATAGATGTTCTGAAAATGAATTGCCTATCTCTTCCCTAATTTCCAAAGTTGTACAGCAGATAACCCAGTTAATGCAAACGCTATTTTCAGCTACTCCGGTCAAAGGGAAAAGCGATATAATGTATAAACGATTTATAATGTATGATGTATTTGAAAATTGTATAGCTAGTAGCAAATATTGAGACGATGCGAGAAATAACTATTATCATTTACTGAATTTTTAAGCTTCAGACAAAAAACATACTACTTTATACATAAGAATCCTAATTCTACCAATCATACCAGTCAACCTAGTGAAAAGTTTTGCATATAGAAATCCTACTTATGCAAATGTGTCTCAGTGTATGTTTATATAAATATAATATAAATCAAATTCAAAACATATATATATTTTCAGGGCCAAAGCCAAAAAATAAGACAGAAAAAGATTTTGACATGCAAATATTTATTTGCTACCAAAGTCTTAGCTAAAAATTGTAAAATAGCCTAAAACTATCCAATGACTTTATTGTAAAAATATAATGACATTAAACTATCCAAGAAGCTATGTGAAACTTCCCTAAAACTGAGCACTCAACCGGTTAAGTAAGAAGATCTTAACGTAGAAAAGAATTAATGGAAAGATTATTTTTGAAATAGTATTTTACAAAGAATTCCCCCAAAATCAGCTGGAATTCAGATATATTTTTTAATCGTATTAATTCCGTTGATGGTTACAGCTAAGAAGGTTGTCTGTTTCAGTGTGTAGCAAAGGCTCTTGTTAACCGCTGAACCGATATGGTTCTCCCTTACACCTTTTGTATTGCTAGGGTATTTTGCCGGACTCTTTGTCCTTGTCTTTGAATATAGGTTTAAATGAGAAAGTGTGAAAGATAAGTTTGAAATTAATCCCAAACTTGACAACATTTCAAAACCAGAAGTATCAATTCCCAAAGACTTAAAACTACCCCCAGGGAGGGAGGGAACAAAGAAATGTAAATTACTCTGGTACTCAAAGTTTTATATTCACGTTATCTTAATCGTTGCCTTAGATTTCTCATACAATATTTTAATCTACATAGGGGGTAATTTTGTTAATGATTAATGGGGATGTACAACAATTTATCTGTGAGATAGATTTGTTACAACTCTTATTTTCAAACAATTTAGTTCATTAATTTCTACACGGTGTTTCAGAAAAAAACTGCGTTTTCCGTTTTTCTGACACAACCAGAAGGAATACAGAAAAAACGATTATATGTCCTTATTCTCTGTAAAAAA
>LS044240.1:11188-24615 GCA_900241095.1 Acartia tonsa | reverse complement strand
CCCCCCCCCCGCCCCCCCCCCCCCCCACCCCCCCCCCCCCCCCCCCCCCCCCCCCCCCCCCCCCCCCCCCCCCCCCCGGGGGGGGGTGAAATACCTCCTCTCCTTTGGACGTCTATGGCCTTTTTAGTAGCTGGTAACTATTTGTGGGAAAGAAAGTGTTGTAGATTTATTGTCCTCTGTATTCTATACACGGACAGACAGAATCATAGATAAAATGATTTTTTTATGTTTTTCAACTTTGAGTGAAAAGAGCCTTGACAATTTAGTAGATCCGTTGCATTTGAGGAAGATGTATAATTTTTATTTCCTATGTTGTATCTAATTCTATTTTGGGAGGAAGGGGGAAAAAGTGATAGATTAAGATGGTGCTGCAATTTTTGGGAGCAGAGCAACTCTTGGATTCACTCTTTTTATGCAGGGATCTAAAGGGATAAGACAATGATCGATAAATTGATGTACATCCCCAATAATGATAAACAAAATTACCCCTTCTGTAAATTACAATTTTTGGTTCAAACAACTTATCAAATTTCACTAAAGTCCCCAAAAGTTGCTGAGCCATTGAATAGATCGTTATTATAAAACTTTTGGGAATACTGTAATTTACAGCCCTAGGTTACAAGCTCTCTATGTAATTCTATTTTTGGAAGTGCAATTCTTTTGAAAAGGTGTTGTTTAAACATTGGGATACTAAAAGTAAATTAAATATTATATAGAAATTTTATAGAATAAAAAAAGGGAGAAAAAAAGGAAAAATGAATTAAGAAAGATAATTTTTCCCAGCCCCTTAAAATGGTGTGCACCTAGATGCTTTTGACCCCGCCTATCATAATTGAATTTGTTTAGGTCGATCTCTAACCCTGACTTGCGGTGCTGAACCCGCCGGCTATCCTGCGCCTAACTATACCTGGTGGCGACAATCTGATACCACTGTTATCTTATCCAGGTTAAAAATAAAGATCTAGTAAGATAGAGATAGTATGGATAGATAGATTAATAATATAAATAACTTGCTTTTTAATGAGAAATATTTCAGATAAATTAAATAAACTAAAATAAATACAAAATAAAGGAGGGGGGGAGGGGAGGTATTTTCTTATTTCTAACCCCTGTGGGGCTACCAAGTACACAATATAAACTGACCTAACATATAAATAGTAACAACAAAAAAAACCGAAAAACTACTCCTTTCTTTTAAATTTATTAAAAAAAAACAAGATACTTTTAAAGTTAGTAATCTAAGATTTTTTTATTTAGGGAACCCGTCCTTTTAATAGAACCCGTCCGACTGGACAGTGAAGGAATCTACCTGTGCCAGGCCAGAAATATGCTGGGAGAGGGAGAGGCCACCAGCATGACCGTCAAGGTGGAACAGGAGCCCAGGATTGTTTCTGGCCTCCAGGAACGGGTACTCAGGAAATCTGGCGATACAGGTATACAGTTTCCCCATTTTTTCGTTATTGTATCTCCTAATAGCGGCTACGCCCTGAGTGGCTTCTACTTTTTTATGAATGGTTATATTACCATTAATGTTTAATCTCAATATTTGTTTAGGTCTTGTGATGTCTTGCAGTGGTATAGGCAAGCCTCAACCCGAAGTTACATGGTTTAAGGACGGAGTTCCCATTGATCAAAAGGCATTTAATACTATAGATTATGAAAATCCAAAATTTTATCCAATTAATGCTTTAGCAAAAATGAAAAACCGTAATAGAGTCCAGCTTGTTTGTATGGATATTACATTTTTAGATTCTTTCACTCAAAGTATCGAGCATTGAAACTCCTACCCTTATTTTTCAAATAAATTTAGAATTGAGGGTGGGGTAGAAAGGAGCTCAAATCACAGCAAAACTTTGTCATATTTTTAGACGGTAAAAATGGTTCCTACTGCTATCAACAAAATTAAAATCTTCATTAATAGTTTTATATGATAATAGGACAAGAGTTTCTACTCAATAACAGTGAACGCCCAAATGTCCCATCCACAGACTACTATCAATGTTATTTCAACTATAAGGTAAGAAATTTTAGGATTTATTAACAATACCTACCTTTCAATTGGGTCTTTGAATAACTACCAATAGCGTTGGAAATATTTACACAGCCAAGTCGCTACAAAAGAGCAGAAACCAATTTTCAACAAAATGTCCCCAACACTGGATCCTAGTAGTTGTCTGAGTTATACATCTATACTTATAATTTTATTGGATAAGGTACAATAAAGGACAAAAATTTCTTTAGTTTTAGTATAATATTCAAAGCAATATTTTTGTCTGATAAAAAACTTTTTTTGACTGGTAGAAAAGTTTAAAAATTTATTTAGAGATGAAATTTGAAAATAAATCTTCTTTGTTATTTTAGGTTTGCAGGGAGCGAGCGAGAGCCGCGCAATGAGATAATGGCCAGGGACGCCGGGGAGTACATGTGTCAGTTTGAAAATAATGTCGGCAGGGCTCAGTCAGCTGTCGTGCTTCAAGTTGAACATAGACCATTGGTCACTCATAGGTAAGGAAATACATAGATAGGTTGTTAGATAGATAGACAGACGTAAGAAATACAAAAAGACAAGCTGAAAGATAGATAGGCATTAAGAACTAATAAAAAAGAAAGACGATTGCCATAAGGAAATCCAAATATAAAAGTAGTAAAGATTTTGTGTGTGTCTATTAAGATCTTACTGAACCACTGAACTGATTGAATTCTCTATTATAGAAAAGCTTTATTTAGCTCCCAGAAGGGGTTTAGGCTCTTTGACCTAGCTACCTGTCTATAATTCTAACGAAAGACAGATGGACACACATAATGACTTTAGAAATGTAAAGATCAACCTTATTGTTGTTGCAGGTATAACAAAGTGGCCGCCGACCCCGGGGAACATGTTCGAATCCCTTGCAAGATGCGGGCCTTCCCTGCACCAAACTTCCAGTGGGACTGGATGGATAACAGCGCTTCCAACAGGATGGGATTATATGAGGTAGGATATTTAAATATAAAAATTGGTGTATTTTTATGATTCAAAATAATATTATTTCAATAAGTAGCGAATCTTCTTTGTATCCGACTTTTATAATTATAGGTTTGATTACCCCAATAAAATTTGTGACTGCCTTTTTTTCAATTGTTGAAAACTTGTGTTTAAAAAAAGCAGTGGAATGACTAATGTCTGTGATTTACTGACAATACCTATAGATTTATGATTTTTTCATATAATCATGCCATCTAATACATAAAAGATACATACAATTTATGAAAAATTAAATGTTCAAAAATCTCCTAATTTTTTTTATAAAAATCATTAGTATCTTTCTGAAGATTGCGAAAGCATGAAACTTTAAGTCAAAGATAAATAAAATTAAAGTAAAAACTTTGCTTTACTATAAAATACATGTACATATATGTTTATTTTGAGATATAAATATAAATACTGCCTAAAGACTCTTATTTTCTTACTCGATGATAACTTGCTGTTCATCAAAATGTTGGTATCCTCCATAATCATCCAAAGTTAAAGAGTTAAGAAATTTATCATAATTGAATTGCCCCTATATTCCTGATGTTATGTGCTAAAGTTAGGCACTTGAAGACTAAGCCTATCCTAGTTTACAGCTGTTTGGAATATTTAGTAAAGGTTGAAGATTAAGATCAACATAACATTTTATATTCCTTTACTTTATGATTTTTAGAACTTAGCTACTATTTGACTAATCATTGAGTTGCTTTTTCCTCATCAAATAAAAATCAAAAGGCCTTTAGAAGCACCTGAGTTTTAAAAAGAAAGCAAGATATTTAATTTTCAAACTCCTATATTGCAAATCCTTGATTCATTGTAACACTCATTGGTATGCCATCAACTGGCCAATGACCCTCAATAGTTGCCTTCCGTGTTGACTTAGAATGGGAGGATTTAAAATTAATTTAAACAACTTCAGTTTAGTTTGATTTAAGAATTACTAAAGGAAACTATGTATTACTTTTAAGCATAATTTTTCATGAATTTAATAATTTTTTATATATTTTGTTAAAACACATCCGTAAAAACTTTAAAATTATAGAAGTAAAGATAGAGTCAAACGCCTTTGTTATATCAAACTACAAAAATCCCTTCTACTTAAAGAAAATAAGTGTTTGAACAATACTACTGAAACTAAAAATATTAGCAAACTTTATTTTGCATTAATGTACATAATCAAAAATAATTATTTTTAAAAATGTATTTAGTTAAATCTCCACTTTTCAATATAATTTTTTAAAATTATGCTTGATATTTTAATTTGTACATTTTGGAAACGCTGAGTTATTTTTTATCTTTGTTTATTCAGCAGTTAGTACTAAACCTACATACCCAGAAAGGGTTTTTGCTTTCGAAGAAAAAATCCTTTTTTTCTTCCAATTATTCAAAATGGAGTATATTAATGCCTTAAGGAAGAATTGAAGACATTTTTTTAATAAAGCCAAAAATATTTTTCTTCCATTGTCTAATCCCTGTCTTTATATACAAATCTGCTTAACAATAAGGGAATATCTTGTTAAATTTTTGTTTTGTTTGCTATTAAATTTAATCTTGTAAAAAGGGGGGAATCTTTTATATGCCATTCTTATTGATTGATATAGTAGCAAAAATAACCCTTAAAGAAAAGGATTTATGGTAATTCTTTCATTATTATGAATTGGTTTTCAATGCTTTTAAAAAGGGAAAAAGATAGTTGTATCTACATGGTTAAGAGCAAGGTTGAAACATATATCTTATGTGAAAGCAGATAGGTATACCTATATACAGCTTTAATTGATACAAATTTCATTTCAAATTTAAAAAAAAAAGTTTCAAATTAACTTTAATTTATCAACAAAGAGTAAATTTTATTGTAACCCATGGAAGGACAGGACAATGGCATTTAAATTAATCTTTGCACATATATTTACCCAAATATCATGAACTAACAAACAATAAATAATAAGATTAGACGAGAAGATTAAATCTATTGTGGTATCCCTGTATCCCTTGTGGTAAGCGTTGACCTATTGGCCTCTATTCTCAGTATTGCACTTCTCTACAACAGTATCTTATATGGGTTGTTTTGGGCATAATTCTTCCAACCGCCAAATAAAAAATAGTTTTCTAAACAATCAAATTTAAGTATCATTTTTGTTGTCTTTATTGATGTTGATATTAACACTAATCATAGGCAAACAAACCTTTAATTGCACTACCTTTGTCTTAAGTTCAGAGTTATCGAATTTCTCTTAATTATGAAAACAAATATTGTCATGTGCTTGATATAGCATCAGGGACTCGAACCCATTCCCTACAAAAGTAAAAACAGGGGGTTTTTAGTATTTTTTTTTTTTAAATGGGAAATTTGTTATTTTGGCTGGATGTTTCCCTCAAAATAGAGTAATTACAATTAACTAAGAGTAAAGGCATTGTGAAACGTTCAAGCCACGACTTTGGTGCATCCGCTCGTTGTCGGGAAAGTAACAGGTTTAAATAACAATCTGACACTGCGTCATTAAAAAAGACGTTTATAATGGTTCCTGCTACTGTCAGGTGCCCGACATAAATAGTTAGAGTAGAGGGAATGCCTTTGGCCAAAACAGGTGCAACTTATTACCATGCTTAGTTAGGACTTCAAGACAAAGTTCGTTCAATCAAAGGGTTAGTTGTCGAAAGAACATTTGGCCAAATAACATAGACATCATTAAGCAAGGTTTAGTTTAGAGATACATACATTAATATATTTAAGATCTAGAGGTCCTTAAATGTTATCCAGTTATCGTTAAAAGTTATAAAAAGCTATTAATCTAACCAAGAGGAAGCCTATAGCACAGAGAATAATTTTCGCGATAAAACTATTTTCACTATGATATTTTGTTTTTATGCTCCTATTTACCCTTCCCTGATCCTTGCAATTAAGAGAAAATTAATTTTGCTGTGCAAAGAAAAAACATTTTCTCTCAGAGGCTTGGCCAATAATTGAGTTAGTTTGGTTAGAATGATCAATTCAAGTTGAAAATTAAAGTAATACCTGTATTATGTTCATTTTTAAAATTGCTTGTAAATTGTTTTCTTATAGATTATGTAATGTATTTTCTTTTTCTCTTTTAAAATTTTGATAGATCTATAAGTCATTGGTCTATTTTAAAGACCTAGACCGAATTTTAGACCTTTCTTACTTTAAACCAACAAGGACAATTTTGTCCATAAGTAGTGAACCAAGTAATTTAAATAAAAAGTTTCATCATTTTTGCTCTAGTGTCAGCTTTTAAGTGTCTAAAGTGTATTAGTCTGTACGATTTTTAAACCGCACACATATTCCCTAGAAATAGAATAGCTGCACTACTAAAAATCTTCTAATTTTTATGACAACTATTGACTATTTTGCTACTAATGACAAAAACTGCTTAAAAGCATAATTATATATTCTTTTATTTATTGTTTTCTTTATTAGTCATAATTAATTGCGACAGTGAAACTTTTTTACAATTTGCAAATTTATGCCTACAAACTAAAGGAATTGGGGGGAGGGGGTCGGTTGTGTCAACCCATTACTTTCAATGTTAATGGGGAAATTTTTTTTCCAGTGGTGATTTATTTTGGAATTGTAACCTTCCCCAAAATAGGGAAAATCCTTCCCAGGACCTATAAGGAGTTTCACTGTAAAGATGAACCCTATCGGTTCAGCGGTTAGCGATACAGACAATCATCCTCATACTTTTATACATTGATTTTAGTCGTTCTTGCTGCAATTACTTTTTTTGACATTTATAGATAAATTATCTAATTAATTTTGTAAATTATGGACAATCATAATTTATATTTTTATTGTCAGCCAATCAATCAATCAATCTAGTTAAGCTTGTTAAGTATTTAGGTTAATTTGTGTCTTTTTGAGGTATTTTTTTTTTAATCGCAGCTACATTGACTTGTTAAAGGTCTGTTTTTGGTTGGGTCATTTAACTTAGAAGGTCCCCCCTAATATAGGTATTTTTCTTGATTATGAGAAAATGAAATAAATGTGATTGTATATTAACTAGTAACCAAAGGCAGAATATGAATTATTATAATGCGCTAAGATTGATTTATCGTCCATTGCTGCATCCTATGACAATTAAAACTGTATAATTGTAACTGCAAATATTATTATTTATAACTGATCATAATATAATTGTGTGTATTTATTCTAATTATTTCATTTTATACGCCAGTTATCAATATAATAGATGAGTTTTTTCTATATGGCTTCGCTTAATTAATATAGATTGGAACCGGTTCTCAGTCATACTAAACAAGTTTGTATAGCATCGCATTATAGACAATTTTCCACTTACTATCAAAATAATAAGGCCCGGGCTAACAAAACAGGCTTTAATATTATAAATTATAATTCTTTATTTTAATATTCGCAGAAAGATGCAAAAGTGAATATTATATATCTGTTTTTTGAAAAATATTATCACAATCCTATAATATAAAGTAAAGCTTTTTGTCTGTAGTGATGGATCTCGCTAACCGCTGAACCGATATGGTTCTTTTTTACAGTGAAGCCTCTTATAGGCTCTGAGATGGTTTTAGGCTCTTTAATTATTTTTAAATAAGTCTTGGTATGGTTTTAAGCTATTTTTCTGCCCTTCGAATATAGAGCCCCTTGATGCTAGGGGCACAGCCGCTAGTACATTTTATATAATAAAACAACGTTTTTAACTTAAAATACTAATGATTTTTACAACTTAATTAGATTATTTTTTCCTCAAATATTTTCAATAAATTTTTTTTTTATAAAAATGCTTATTTTGAACAGCTTCATTCTTTATTTTCTTTAGAAGATAATATTTTCTGTGGATACTCGAAAATTTCATGACGTCAATTAAGAATAGAAGATTGTAATTTGAAGAATCTAAGATTTATATTTTTTCTAGGAGCCACCAGTCGAACGTGGAGAGAACGAATACGAGTCTTTTCTACAGATTGGTCTTGTGACCGAGTCACATTATGGAGAGTTTGTTTGCAGAGCTAACAATAATATGGGCAGCACAAAGTAAGATTTTATCTCGTATTCATTCGAAACCGGTGGATAAGAACCGGTTCTCATCAATACGAAAAAACGATGTCTAGCATCGTATTATATCCAGTTTTCTACGAACATAAGAATGTACAATCAAAAGATGAAAACCAGTTTTTTAGCCCGTGCCTTCGGCATCTCGGGGCTAAAAAACTGGTTTTAATCTCATAATTGTTTATAATACGTTTCATCCACCCCTTTTTAAAAAATAAATTGAAAAAATGAGAGAGGGGGGGGGGAGTTTTTTTACCCTATGCCTGAATTCTACGTGAGGACCTTAACCCGAGGGACTATCCAGTACCCAGTGCAACCTAACCTAACATGAAAAAAAGTAACAAACAAGCCTAATAGTTGAAAGATTATTGGTTTTCAGAATAGAATCTTGTGTAAAATTCAACCACTTTCATTATTAAAATTGAAAATTTAAAATTGATTTTTGGAAGTCAAATCTTATTTTTGGGATTTGTACAGTGTTATTAAGTACTTTTCCATGATTATAAAATGTCTAAGTAATTCTTCAATTCAAAAATATTTTTAAAAATGGTAAATTTATTAAAGATAATTTAATTTTTGTTATAAAGTACACTGAACAAATCTTGGAAATAGTTTATAAGCTTCGTCGTAGTCAATATAGGTCATATTTTAATAAATCCAATAATTGGAAAATATTATTAGTACACTCATATTTTTCTACTTTGTACACATTGTATTTAAATGCTTTTTAAAAGGTTTTTACTAAGAAGTAAAGGGATAAGATAACTATAAATGGATATTTATACCCAATGATAATAAAATATATTACCCCTACAGTAGATTATAATTCTTGATTTGAAAGTTTTAACACTAATAGTTTAAACCAACTAATCAAAATTTAGTAAAGGTTTCCAAAGTTTATGAGCAACAAATAAAATCACATTTTAAAAAAAGTTTGGGTACCAGTATAATTTACAGTCCATTGCTTCTTTTTAGATTTTGTTTTTTTATGTATAAAGTATGAAATTTACTTTTTTAACAATGAACAATCTGTAATGTTTTTTTTAGTGTTATTCAGTAACTCTGTTTATTTTTAGGCCCAAAAATTACTCTGTTTTTATAAAGGTAAGTCATAAAAATTAGTAAATTGTGAAATAGTTAACCATCTGTATTTGTAGGACAATAGTGAACCTTGTGAGAAAGGGTCGACCAGAGACTCCAAGTGAACTCAAGGCGGATGATATTACTGCTAATTCTGCTCAAGTCAGGTAAATACTTTACAGGGATCTTTAGGGATAAGACAATGATAAAATGATATATGTACAATGTACATTTTCAAAGATGAGAAATAATATTTACTTTTTAGTGGATAAAAATTATTGGTTGAAGCACACAAAGTTTTTGAGCCAACGTATGTGAGATCGTGTTAATTTTACACCCCCCCCCCACCCTCCCTCAAGATGGTGATGTCATAAGTATTTTGGTGGGCCCTCCCCCCTCATACCTCTTCCCTTCAACTCTTTAAAACCCCACAAAAGATTTTTGACCTTGGGTTTTACAATAAATAGTATTATTACCCCTAAAGAATTTTTTGGGGGGGCCATAAAATTATTAAATATTAAAATAGTGTGTTTAATATTAATAATTGTGTAAATTTTAGTTGGTTGGAGAATTTCAACGGTGGATTGAATAACACCATGTTCAAAGTACAATATCGAGAGCTAGGCGGAAGTATTTCAGATGCCAAGGAGAAAATGTGCCCTGCAGAGGTTAGTAATGTTTTTGATGTATTTTTTCCATTAATTTTTAACAAATTAAGAAATTTGTGTGATATGAAAAGTTTAAGTTCATAAAGAGTTAAGTTCAATAGTTTTTCGGTGCTTCCATACATAGTTCCCATTGAGCATTTATTTCTCAAATTAAATGAAAATTCATAAGGTGGGGGGGTATTTTCTTATGCCTAACCTAAGTGGGGTCTTTACGATTATCTACAGAACTACTCACAACCAAATAAAATCTCACCTAACCTGACCTAAAGTAATAATCAAACAAAGGAAATACTTCTACATGTCCCCTTATTCTCAATTTATTACAAAAGAAAAGTGCTCAATAGGGAACTTTGTGAGGAAGCGCCATTCTTTATGATATTAATAAACATAAATATAGAGATAGACTGATTAAATATTGGTATAACACAAATAATCTAGTTTTCCTTAAATTATGAAAATATTTTATGTTAAAATTTATTGAACACTAATTTTGACTGTATAATATTGATAATATTGCTATACATTTCATATTAAGCTTAACTAATTAATAGTAATTACATCCTACACTGATTTTATCCAGGGAGGCAGGGATTAACCAACAGGGGATATTTTATACTTCCCCTCCGCTCCAAAAGATAATTTGCCCTTTCCGCAGGGAGGGAGGGGACTTTGGGCTGTTTATTACACTAGTTATACTTATACACATTTTCTTATTCGTTGGTTTAACAACCTTTTTTGATATGACTTTTATTGAATTTTGATTGCTTGGTTCATTTAGTTGAGTGTCCAAACGTTTCAACCACTAATTGTAATCTACAGAAGGGGTAACCAGTGGGGATGAACATCAACTTACTGGCCATTGTCTCATCCATATAGTTCCCTGCCTTTCCGAAAAACAATTAACAAAACTTTTTTTCTTCATAATTTAAAAAGAAAAGTTTTAATTCTTCCATTGCTAATCCCTTTGTTCCTGGGCTTTAATATAGATATAATTAAGAATCGTTATTACTGCAATAACATTTTATTAGTTATTACCAATTCATTACGATTCAAATAACTTAATTTCAGTAGCGCAGCTACTCTATAGGGTTTGTTCGTAAGTCCATATGTACAAAAATGCTTATAATATTTGAAGCAAAATATTTTCACATGTTACGTATTAAATTCATGAACCAAGAAAATCCTAAAAGATTTTGTTGAATTATAAAATATGTATCATAATTAATTGCTTAATTATAAATAACTCATTAATAACTATTAACCTTCAATGTTGTCGGTTTTTAGTAGCGAAGCTGCTCTAAATTCACTTTGACTGTCCATCTGTCAGTCAGTTTGTGTTTCTTTTCTGGATGGATGAAGATGGATAGCTAAAATTTTTCAGTGAATATTCTTATGACATATGCGCATTTGTTTGTCCGTCTGTCTGTCGGTCATGCTTCAAAAGATATAAACCTTATTTCTAAATGTTTCGTGATTTTCTTTGAGTTATTAATTATCTTGAACGATAAATCCCAACAATAATATCATTAATTCTATTTGAATTACAAAACGGCATATAAATAAAATTCTTTATAAAAAAAGCCAACCTTCAAAAAAATATTATGAAACACAATAGGCAAAAAAATAGTATTAAGAACATAAACTTTTAATGAAAAAAAGTGCACAAAGTGTTGGAAAGGGTAATCAATATAAATCATCGAATCAATGATAAAAGTGTTGTTTTCATGAAATATTACACAAACAACAACAAATTCACCCAAAAGTTGCGACGTTTTCGTGAAAAAATTCCTAGATTTTTTTACAATTGAATTCAAATACCTCGAACTTTCTACGGCATTTCATTTCATTTAGAAAATTAATTCATACTATTCATTATGCTTTTTTAATTAGCCTGTATTAACGTCGCCAATATGTCCATTATAACCAAAGAAAACTGTTTGTAGCTCCTTAACATTAACTTTGTCTTATGACTAGTAGGACAAACGAACAAAGTAAGATGTAAAGTATTTGTGCTTCTGAGAAAAAAATGCAATCTAAGTATTTTCCTGCAAACGCATCCTATGAATTTAGGAAAGGAAGGATAACCATATTTTTAAATAACTAAAAAGACTTACTTAAATATAGGAAAAAAACATTTGAAAATAATGTCGTTTCCTAGTATTCTAGCTTTAAAAAAAACTTAGATGTCTATTATAAATTCTGAAATATTAAATTTTTATTTTTTATTAATGCATAAAAAATATTGATACCAATTTTTGATTGAACAATAAAATTACTTATGTGTAAATTTTCTAAAGGCGAAAAAAAAAACATATTATTTTAGTGAAGTGCCATATTCTTATCCCTTCTTCCCTGAATGGATGAATGCAGGGAAAGGAATGGCACAGCCACCACGAACCAAAAATGCACAGCTTCATGCCAAATAGACAAAAAGAAAACACCTTGAAAAATATATAAAGTAGTGTTAAAAGTTGTTGCAGTAGCAATATCCTGTTAGACCTGGTAGCTTCGAATTGACACATAAATTTAACAGTTATAGTACTTTAATAATAGTTATTTAACGCATCGTATTTCCGCGGTTAATAAAAAAAAATATGAGATTAAAACTAGTTTTGTTTGCCCCGAAGGGTCGAAGGTCCGATCTAACAAAACTCGTTTTCATCTTATTTTTTTAATAGTGGTGGAATATTGTCTTTAATACGATGTTATACATGATTTTTCGGTATGGATGAGAACCGGTTCTAATCCTTATGAATTAATCGGTGTTTAAGCCATACTGGCAAAGAAATTATGGCTGACACTTAGTGTATCTAATATATTATCTTACATAGTTTAGAACCACTTTAAATGTTAAACTGCTTAAATCTAAAATGAAAATTTGTTGATATAATAACAGCATTAATGATTAAGAGTTGAAAAGTAGCATTGGTTTTAATTAATCATGCGGACAGACAGGCTAGTTTATTGAAAATAATATAAATCAGTTGGTCAGTATTAATGAAAACTGCATTTTGATTAAATAGCGCAGCTCTAACGATAATTTACCTTAAAGGGCCTTGTCGAACACTTAACCCAACCCCCCATATTAAAAAAAATATTTATTAAGGGGAGGAGAGTTAGCTTGTACTTTATATAAGGATAGGTTATATTGGTTAATAGGAAGCCTTATAGGCCTAGGGCTTTCCGCAGGTATTAGTTTAGGAAAACTACCCAATTTCCTTATTTTCAATTTATTTCTTTTTAAATTAGTTGGGGGTCCAATGATTAACAGAGACATTCAGGGAAATCACTGCTATAATTTTCTTTTTGGTTTTATCTGAGTGTACTCCTTAATTAAATATAACTGTAAAACAAAACCATAAGTTTTAAGAAAAAAATACTAAAAATCAGATTTAATTACAAGAATACCTAAGAATTTTATTCTAATTATTGAAATTTTAACAAATTAAAATTAGGCAGAAAAGAAAACTTTTTAAAAAAATTAATCAAAATTATTTTATATTTTCAAACATATATATATACGATATTTATATAAAAATCCATCATAGTGTAAAATAAATCAAACTGTAGGCCGCGAAAATGACAAATAAAAAGCCCCAACCAATAACTCAAAATAATACATTATACA
>LS044239.1:7713-18576 GCA_900241095.1 Acartia tonsa | reverse complement strand
TTGATAAAATAGTAAATATTTTGTGTGTATCAAAAGCTCCCACAAATGATGAACCAATAGCTTCTCATAGATCATGGAATGGTTTTAGGCTACTTTATATTTTAAAATCTTTGTAGGGTTTTAGGCTATTTTTTCCCCTTCCACTTCCATTCAAATTTAGACCCACTATAAGTTAGGGGCTCACCCACCAGTTGATTATATAATATACATAATTGGATTGCTTTCTGTGCCGTAATTGGAAAGTTCCAAAAATATGGAATAATTCTAATTTGTTTATTTAATTGTAGTACCTTTATTGTTAAATCATGCAGTTATCCAGCAGAGAAATGAAACTATTTTCCAAAATTTTAAAAATTTTTGTTTTAATATACAACACTTCTTTTTTCCAATTTTCCACATTAACCCTCCCTCTTAATTATCTATAAATAAAAGTGACATGATCTATGTCTGTCTGTATCGAAGGATCTCTGTAACTGCTGAATCCTTTCGGAAAAATTACCTCATTCTTATTCCTATTCCAAAACACTTTGATGATTTGTGATTAAAATTGATTAAAATCCTTATAAATATTTGTCTCTATTCCTATAGCCCAAAAATTTGAATTCCTCTTACCCTTTCAATGATTTTAGACAAGTACACTTTTCTTGTGTCTCCTCCCTCCCCCATTTACTCTAAAATATACACCCCTTGGTGCATCCTTAATGTGCCAACTCCCTATTTGATCCCTAGAAACGAAGCTACTCTATAAATTGAGCATGTAAAAAAACCTTTTTAATTGTTGATGGGTTTTCAATAATTCTGAACTGTTTATTATATTCATCTAAACATGAAATAGCCGAAAAACATCCCGGGAAAAGCTTCCATGAAATGGAAAACTCAATAGGTTCAGTAGTTGCTGAAATCTTAAGCAACGGACAACAAAAATATATCCAAACATTTCAAATTAAACAGTGAATATATAAGTTAAATAAAATCCCGCTTATTATTTTGTCTGATAAACTTTAACCCCCCCATGAAAAACTTGCAAATTGAGGGAAAGTGGAGGAAGGGTTTGTTGCCCCTCCCCATTCATATATGAGTCATGATTTTATTCTAAATAGTTTATAAAGGATTGTAAAAAATCGTCTGTTATTTTTTTGGGTTCAAACCCTATCTTTCATACTTTGGGCTCTTTTACTAAAATTTGATTGGGTAAACCAGCAGTTTTCTTTTACCAATAATTTTAATCTTCTGATGTGTTTTTACATCATAATGGGGGTGAACATAAATTTATCGTCCAATATCTTATCCCCTAAGATCACGAAAAATTTAGGCATGTTCGTATTTGGAGAAAATTATATAAAATATTTTGATAAATTTTAATTGGCGGTGGAAAATTTACAAGATATCTGTTACTGTCTTTTAAGTTGGCAACATTCTTTAAATCGCACCCAAAGGATCCCACCTCCCCTTCATTTGTGGCAAATTAGATGTGTGTTAGTATCCAGGGATTCAAAGGGATAAGACAATGGCTATAAATTAATGTACATCCCCAATAATGATAGCAAAAGTTACCCCTTTTAAAGCGTATAATTAAAGGTTGAAACGTTCGAACACTCAACTTAATAAACCAATCAATGAAAATTTACTCTAAAGTCCCCAAAGTTCTGAAGCCAACGAATAAGAAAACGTCATTATGATCTTTAGGGACTAGTGTAATTTACAGTACATTGCCCCCTCTCTAGATTACAATGCTAAGATAAGAAAGGTTTATGGTTAGATCTACACCCAAGGGATAAATACAATTTTAAAAAAAAGATAATATTAATAAAGGCTCGACTCACGATTTGATCCATTTAATTTCTTTATTTTGCATTTTTTTGTTCTCCTTTTAAGGGACCTAAAAGGAAAAGGAATGTTTAAATATTTTAATAGGGACAACTCAATGGAAATGAAAAAAACTAGTTTGCCTCTAACCTTAACTGCAAAAAAACGATATGGCAGTCTCATTAAAAAACATAATCTAATTCAGATAAACGGAAAATTATCCCACTTTTTCCCCTTTTAATTTTTTTTTACAAGGTCACGGGTTCGAATCTCAAAGCAGCAGCAACTTCTGTCAATGCACAGTAAGGACTTATAAACTAGGGTTGTGTAATCAAAGGGTTGGTTGTCTGCAAGACGCATAATCATGAATTTTACTTGGTTCAGAGATACAACAAAATAATGAACCCTTTGATAGCACAACCCTTGTCTTGAGTTCTATTTCAACCAGTTATGCTATATTGTTCAGTAAGATAATGCATACGACATAGCATTTATATTTACTACAATATTATCTAATTTTTTCTAACCTTTTACATAAACATTCTTTATCTTTTAGTCTTTAACTTTTTAAAATTTAATTATGATAAAAAGAAAAACGATGTCTTTCTGTCCGACCGTTTGATACCCTTAATGCAGCGCTCAATGCTATGCCGAATAGACTTTGCTTTATAAGGAAACTCTAACCCTGCGGGGCCAATTACCTAACCCAATATAACCTAACGTAACCTAAAATAACCTATAAAAAGCCATTTTAAAAATACGACGAATCACCCTTTATGGGGCGATGTTACGAAAGGGACTATTCCCAAAATTCCCAAAACTATTTTTTTTGTGGGGAGCAACCTCATTCCCATTATACTATCCCTGTATCATTGGCTATCATCACAGGGGGGCCAAAAGGAGCCCCCACACGCCCCCATTTCCGTTTCCGCTGCTAACTGATTTAACTCTTTTGTCTACTCTAATTTGTGGGACAGAGAAAGGTCTTCTGAAGATAATCTATACTATTTCAAATATAAAAAGCAGAGTTTTCAAAAAGTTTTTATATCAGTGTTAAAATTTCTTAACCTTAAATCCTCAATGGGGCAATTTTGTTTAGCATTAATGGGGTTTGTACATAAATTTTTCGACTATTGTCTTATTCCTGCTTATAAAGAAGATTCGCTACTTTCAAAGCCAAAAATTATTATACACATTATTTGTATTGCTTAATTTTTATATTTCTTACCAAACAAACCTATGTGCTTTTTATAAGCGAGGTTTTTCTATAATTAGGGTCATTTTGTACGTACTTTAGTAACGTATATAGCCCCATTCGTTAATTTAGGCATTTGAAGATTTTTCACTTTTTTTGTTATAATTTTATCAATTTTCCTATTAATCTGCTTTTTGGAACAAAGATTCCAAGGGCAATAAGGTACAAGAATTTGGCGAAGCACAATAATCTATAGCTTAACATTTAGCAACATATTTATACAAATTCATTTATACCTAAAATTAATATTCTGCTTATTTGACAATCTTTAAAGGTTAATGTTCGTTTGTCTAACCGTCTGATTTTAGAGCTTCGCTTTTATGGATGTTATCATCCTTGTTTATCTACAATGAATTCAATCAACATTCTTTGTTTGTCACTTGGTTTTCAAATCTATTAAAGAAGCAGTCAGTTTATATGTCTGAGCTGGATCTTTAAATCCTTTTATTGGTGAGCTAGATCGGGGTGAGCCAACTTTCCAACAATGAGAGCAAAGCATTTTATGAAATGCCAAGCTGTGATTGGCTGAAATTCGGCCCTCCCCGATCTGGCTCACCACTAAAATTGATTTAAAGATCCAGCTCTGGATTAATGTGAAGCTTATATGACAATTGTTGAGTATTTATTTAAGCCGTTTAAAAGATATTACTGAACAAACATGAATATTGACTGTGAATATAGAATCGTTCTTTAAGCTCTGGAGATTTTATCTAAAATTCATCTAATTAATGTTTCTCTCTGGCACAACTTGGCCCAATTTTAATGGTAGCTTGACGTTATTTTGCGCTGAATTAAATGTGTTCTTTTTTGTCTGTAGCGAAGGATCCCGCTAATCGCTAAACCGATATGGTTCTCCTTTACAGTGAAGATTCTAATAGACCATGTGATGGTAATACGCTATGCTATGTTTACAAATAACTCTTGGTATGGTTTTAGGCTATTTTCTGTCCTTCTATATCCCTTCGAATATAAAGTCCCTAGATGCTAGAGGCGCAACAGCTAGTTATATATAAAAAAATAGCCCACCAAAGGACTAGTAGCTATAATTTCCTGAAGAGTAGAGTCCAATCGGTTCAGAAATTACCAAGATCGTAAGTATCAGACGGAGAGACAGATATTGTACTACTTTGTTTTTATAAAATTGGATATCAAAATATCTCTCTGGAATTTTGCATAAACGGTAACAAATTTACCAGTTTATAAAACCATGAAAGCAAGAATGGCAACATCCAAAGCTTATCAAATCAGACAAGGGGATTAACGAACATTATAATCGATTCCATAGTTATGCCTCTTTACTATGGCCAAGCATCATGTAAACAAGGATGAAAAAGAGATCATGGATGAATAAACAGACAGATAGAGTTACAGAGCATATTTTCAGTAATTAAAAAATAAAAAGACCAGATGCATTTAGAATCACGTAACCTTTCAAAAATATGTTTGTCTGTGTAGTATGATCAACAGACTGACAGACTAATTAAATTGTTAACAGATATTGTCACCAATAAATTCAGAGGTGGATTCTTAAAAAAAGTTTGCCTCACTAATCGCTTAGTGGGGCAAAATTGTTTTAATGATAAATCCATCAAAATCACATTCAAAATCTACAAAAAAAAAATCATAGAAGGGTTATGAACATAAGATTTTATTTAATTTTTGTAGATTTTTTTGTGATTTTGGAGGATTTTTCACGAAAACATTTTTGCCCCACTAAGAGATTAGTGGGACATTTTTTTTTGAGAATCCACCTCAGCAGTCTATCTTAGGTATCAGCCGAGAAAAGCAAATTACGGACAGAAAATCTTGCAATATAGAGATACTTCCCTACTAAAAAATCTTATTTCCCCCCCTACCCTCATACAAGGCATCAAATTGATAGCACGATTCAAACACGGGTTAAACTTACGATCAGAGCTATCCGGTATAAAAAAAAACTATCGGACGTACATACAAACACAAAAACTATTGAAAAGCTTTGCTTCTAACAAGACATGTAAAGTAAATCATATTTCATGTAAAGTTTAATAAGAACATGACATGTTGTCTGATTGTCTGTCTATTTTTTTGCTCGCTTTGTGTCAAAACAAGGACAATTATGATGATAAATGGCGCAGCATCAATGATAAAAATAAAAGTAATTTACATAGAAAGAATACTTTTAAAAAGGAATTGGGGGTTGAATCGTTTTTGCCGTTTTCGATATCTTATATATACAAAAACTAAATAGCAGGGGAGGAAAGGAAAATTCTGTTATTTATTACACTAGTCCTAAAAGTTTTAAAATATGGTTTTCTTACTCGTTTGCATAATTACTTTGGGGACTTTCATTGAATTTTATGGATCAACTTTTTTTTCTGAATACACGTTCCAGTTTAAAGGAGCGAATAACATGCTAATTCAGGGTCTAATTTTGTACAGTAGATATTTGTCTAAATGGATATTTTACAAATAGTTTTAAATGTTTATTTTATAAAACCCTTACATAAAAGTAACAGGATCTGTGACTGTCTGTCTTAACCGAAAGATCCGCTGATCCGAAATGGTTCTTTTTTACAATTTAGGTGCCTGGAAGGTTTTTAACTGTTTTAAGGAAAAATCACCCCCTCCCTAAACCTCAAGTGCCCCTAGTTATAAAACTTACGTACGTTCTCGGTTTACAAGGTTTTTGTAACCACGGAGCGGGGTTAATTTGTATGACCTTAGTGTAAGTACGTGACAATTATTGAAACTTTAGACCTAGTTTAGCGGCAGCAAAGCTACTCCAGCTATGGATCATGTTGGTCTTTAAGTCATCAAAAATAAAGAGGACAATGGGGTGTTTACTGTTTACTACACTAGTCTCCAAAGTGTAAATAGTATCATTTTCTTATAAGTTGGCTTAACAACTTTGGGGACTTTAATTTAGATCGGTTGCTTTATTAAGTTGAGTGACTGAACGTTTCAACCACGAATTGTAATCTACAAAAGAAGGAATTTGGAATGTACATCAATTTAGCTATTGTCCATTCCCTTTAGATCCCTGTTAAGTCGTACCCAAAGTTTAAAAAACACATTATCTCATTTCCTTAACTTAAAAACATTGGTGGCTTCTATTAAAATTTGATTGAAAGGTACAATAAGCATATTCATTAGGATATATAAGTTGGAAGGGATTTCAATGTTAGGGGGATATTTGAAAACTGCATCAAGTTTTTTGTATACTTCTTTATCTAAAAGAGGAAATACAATTTAAGTTTATTAATTTTGACATCTGTGATTGGTGGATTGAAAACTATCTGCGCTCTGATTTGAGAAGCTTAAGTGTCGTACATCATTCACCCAATTAGAGCGCAGGTAGTTTCTAATCCACCAATCCTATAGGTCAAAATTAATTAACTTAAATTGTATTTCCGCTTTTAGATAAAGAATTATACAAAAATCGAATTTTATGAAAATTTTTAAAAGATGCAGATTTCAAATCTCCCCCTATCATTAAAATTCCTTCCAACTTATATATCCTAATGCCCATACTTTAAAATAAATATTTTACTTGCTGTTGTTTAAAAAAAAACATACCTAGTTGCTTATTACTTTTTTAGGCAGCTAACTTGTTGTTCGGACTGGGTAAAGATAGTACAAATCTGTTTTTGGTAGATTTTGGCCTCTGTGTTAAATATATCAAGGTAAATTATGAAAGCATTTTTTTTTTTACTTTTTTGGTGACCATATTAAAAGTAGGATGTGAAACTTATACCAAACTCTTTTGTTGCTTTCCCTTAAAGTGCCTATCGAGCATTGAATCCCCCCTTACTTCTCCCTTTCCACCTTAAATTTTAACTAAATTGAGAATAGTGGAGTTAGTTTTTTTCTATGCATTACCCCAGCGCAGCATTGAATCCCCCTCCTCCCTTTTTACCTTAATTTTTTAACTAAATTGAAAATAAGGGAGTTAGTTTTTTTTCTATGCATAACCCCAGCGCAGCGATTGGCAGGGCTAGCTTGTACCCAATATTAACATAACCTGACATAACCGAAAATCTACACCTTTCTTGTTATTATTAATTTTTTTGCAGACTAATAACACCTTTGTTTAGTCTAAATGATAATTCTGAAAGTTGATGGTGAAATGTTTTTCATTACCAAATGTTTACATAAATCGATTCTTAAATTAATGTTTTTTTTTATGGTTAAAGATAATTTTTATATTTTTTAGCCTGATGGTCACAAGGAGTATAAAGCAGATCCTAGGAAAGCTCATGATGGAACTATTGAATACCTGTCCAGAGACGCTCATATTGGTAAGTTGATCCTCATTTAAAAGTAACATTATGTATATACGTATGCAGCGATGGTCTCGATAACCGTTGGACAGATATTGTTATCCTTCACCACAGCGAAGTTTCTTAAAGTAAAGGCAACAAATATTTGGGGATCGGGTAATTCAACAACCCTGGAAAAAATAACTCCACTTTGTTTCAAACTAAGATTGGAAGTTGAGGGTCGACTTACCACGCCCACCTTCTCTCAAGTGCTCCTAGAGGCCTCTAGGGGGGTAACAACTAGTTACAAATAGATTATTGATTAAAAAGTACTATAAACTCTAACTTGTAAAACTTCCTCTTGTATATTTTAATTTTTTTTCTTATTTTTTAATTAGCGAAGGAACAATAATATTTTTATTTGTTTTAGGTTGTACATCCCGCAGAAGTGACCTGGAAGTTTTAGCCTTCAATATGTACCATTGGTTTACTGGACAAATACCATGGGCTAAAGTTTTAACAGAGTAAGTTTCAATATCATGTTAAAAATGTTAGTTGCTAGGGGGGTGAAAGATTCTTTAACACCCCTCCCCTTCTCTTCTCTGTATTTTTAATTTAAATGCTTCCTGGCTTTGGGGGAAGGGTGTAATGGAATTTATCTCCGGGTGATAAATTAAATATCAATATATTATAAAAGTACAATTTTCTACAGACAAGAAAACCCAGAGAGACATGGGACAATGGGCTGTTCATTACACTAGTCCCCAAAATTATGTGATTATGATATCTTATTCGTTGGCTTGACAACTTTGGGTACTGCAGTAAATTTGGATTGATTGAATCATTGTTGAAGTTGAGTGTTCAAACGATGCAACCATTCATTCAAATCTACAGAATGGGTGATTTTGTGTATCATCATTGTGGATATACATCAATTTATCGGCCATTGTCTTATCCCTTTAGATCCCTGTGAAAACATTAAAACATATTTTTAGTCCACTGAAAGTAGAGGCTGAGAAGAAGAGGTTTATGTCCAACATACCTGAAAGTGTACAGGTTCTTCCCAAACCAATGCAAAAGTTTTTCCAGTATGTCAACAACCTTCAATTTGAGGTAAGGATCAAAAGGGAACTGTGAATATTGTAAACATCTCGTAATCAATGTATTAAGGATACTTGAAATCATCACTAAAAGCTTAAAGTTTGCAGAATTTAATAAATACCTATTGATAAACTAAACAATTCAATAACCAACTGGCGTATCAAAGTATTTTTGGTTTTAAATATGGAATTATTTATAAAACTTTGGTTTGATAAAGGAGACTTTTTCCAACATATCTTCTTTATTTTCAGGAAGCTCCGAACTATGATTACTGCAGAGATTTATTCAAATCCTCTTGGAAATCCACAGGTGGAAAGGTCATTGTTGGCCAACCTGCTAAACCAAAGACTCCTAAATCCAGGTAAAATATTCTTTAATCTGTTCAATATAGCAAAAGGTTGATTCGTTCTTGTTCGGTGATGCTTTCTGTAACAATTATGTCATCCTAATTCTTTGCTGAATTGTTGGCAATTTTTGGCAAATAGCCCCATTCTGATTAAGTCTGTCTGCAGCAAAATCACCAGTTAGTTGATAAAATTTTTTAGATTCTTTGCGCTAGCTTGAGGGGACAGTGAGCTGGTCCCCAAAGTATTATAATAACGTTTTCTTATTCGTTAGGGACTTTACTTTGTGAATTTTGATTGATTCATTCATTAAGTTGTGTGTTCAAACATTTTAACGACTAATTTTATTCTACAGAATGGGTAATTTTGTGTATCATCTTTGGGATGTATGTATATCAATTTATCCGCCAATGTAATCCTTTTACATCCGTGTTGTGCTATACTGTAAAATAATCCATTCGGTTTTAGGAAAAATTCTCTTGCGAAAGCATCTCCTGCGAAACAGCCCGCCAAAAGAACCAAAAAGCCCGCGAAATCAGCTGTTGAATCAGCTGACGAGGAGATTGAGATTGACGAGGACAGTGATGGGGAGGACATCTTTGCCGCCACACCCCCTTCCAAACAAGCAAGAAATGGTGAGAAAACGTTTACATTGGGTTTAAAAAATAAACATAAGAATTCTCAGAGTCAATGATAATTTATTTTGCAAGTATGACTAAATCGGTTCAGCAATTTTCCATGAAGCAAATCCAAACAGTGCTGTAATTGTAATGGATATAGAATATATGTGGTTATTATGACTGGGGAAAATTGTTGTTAATTTAGGTAGCTTACATGGACATCACATTAGTTCATTCATCCAATAGGAAGGGAGATGGGATAATGGGGTTGGGTGGAAGGTATCGTTAATTTAGCCCGCTGCGAGTTTCACTTCATTACATAAAAATCTGGTGTAACTTCCAAGAAATGTGTCCATTTTTGTTGTATACATTCTGAATGCTAAAGTAAAATATAAAATCTGTGTAGGTACGCCTCGCCGAGCAGCAGCACTTGCGGTGGGGGCTCGTGGTACCCCCAAAAACGCAGCCGGTGCTCGTGCATCCCCCATGAGCGCCAGACGGACGCCTGGCTCCACCAGCAAGGTGAAGCCCGTGACAAAGTACAAAGACACAGGTTGCCAGACCAGTCCGGGATTTGTGAGGAGGGCTAAACATTGTAATGGTGATGTGAATGGTGTCGTGAATGGGGATAACAACGAGAATGAGCCAGCTAAAGCTAATGGTGTTAAGGTCAGGGCTAAAGACAATATGGAAATATACCAAATAATTTTCAGTAATAATTTTAAAATATAGCAAGCCTAGATCCCCTTTCAGCAGCGTTGCGGAGCCGTTTGATTTTGGTGCGGCTCTGCGGAGCCGACTATGAAAATAACGGCTCAAGCTCGAAATTTTTAAAAATCCAAAGTAAAAGATTTTAAACTTTTAAAATAAATAAATCATTAACTACAGTATATGGTCTAATTTGCATTTCTTTAACCCCATGGAAAGGTTGTGAAGAAAAAAGCTGCCAAAGAACCCAAAGCAGTCCCTACAGCTGCTAGTACAAAGAGAAAAGCTAAAGAATCACCAGACCAAAAGACAAAAGAACAAGGTACCTATTTAATAGTTATTTATCGCATCATATTATAGACAGCTTTCTGCGTATATTAAAAAGAAAATTTAAAGATTAACACCTGTTATGTTATCCTCGAGGGGCCAGGCTAACAAAACAGGTTTCGAAATTATGTTTTTATTTTAATTTTCCTGAAAAATTGTCTGTAATACGATGCTTTAAATGAGTATTCAGTAGACTGAGAACCGGTTCTTATCCAGCGGATATTTATCGATTTTAAAGCTACACTTGAAAATTAATTAAAGCATCGAATTACAAAACTGGATAAGATAATAGGGAACTAAGCTTAGAAAAAGCTAAGGGGGGGGTAAGTTTTGCCACTTTCGCGTAATCAGTGTTGTGTGGGCTAGATATTGATCTGAGATTATAGGTTATTTAGGATAAAAGTTTACTTTTGGGTAGTAGTTCACGGAAATTTAATCATTTTTTGAATAGGTCTCCAGGT
>LS044238.1:10048-21938 GCA_900241095.1 Acartia tonsa | reverse complement strand
AGTAGAAAGAAAAATTGAAACCCAGCAGCCAAGAAAATGTATTTTGAAAAAAATCATAGTAGGGAAGCTACAGCTACAATTTAAGTAAGAGTGGTTTTGAACTCACAATACCTTCTTAGAACACCCCTGCTAGTTAGTTTCTTTGTCTAGCTGTGTCTAGTTTGTAGGTATTCTTTACTTTGGCTGTCTCCGCATATTAAAAATAAACCAAAAAAAGACTTTTGAACTTTAAAAAATTCACACTTATTTTAGGTTAGGTTAGGTTAAAAATGCCAATGGGAATTGAGCTCCAACCAAGTGCGAGAAAAATCTTTTTTTAGTTTAGGTTAGGTTAGGTAAGGGTTAGAGGAGCCCTTATTGGTGGTACTTCGTAGGGATAGGGCCCCGCAGTGCTCAAGCTGTAGATCTATAAATTGTGTTTATTTCAAATAGTATAGGGAGCGGGGAGAGAGTTCGGTAGTCCATTTATAGATATGAATAAAATCACCCCGACTTTTAATGATAAAACATAAAATAGCCTTTATTTGTAGAAACAAGATATGATGCGGCTATCTGGAAAGCAAGCTGGTGACACTATGCTCTACTAAGTCTAAAGACACTGTGTTCTACTAAGTCTGGAGACACTATTCTCCACTAAAGCTGGAGACACTGTGCTCTACCAAGTCTGGAGACACTCTGCTCTACTAAGTCTGGAGACATGTGCTTTACCAAGTCTGGAGACACTATTCTCTACTAAAGCTGGAGACACTATGCTAAAGTCTACAAACAATATTTGGCGCGTTTTTTATCAACTAAATTTAATTGTTAAAATGTTAAATATTTTGATTATGTCAAAAATGATTTTTTGAAATCTAAAGGACTTCTAAGAAAATGAAATCAAACATTATGTGAAATGAATTTTAAAATCATGTTTAAAACATCAGCTATTTAATTTTGTATTGTATTGTATTTTGTAAATATATAATTGTTAATAAAACCAATAGTTTTAAAAGCAGAGTGTGTTTTTTAAAGATTATTTTTCTTGGTTATGTATTATTTGTAATTAAGTAAGGCTTGTTTTCTGAAGAAACAATAACTATCAATTAGTCACTACTGTGCTCAGATTAAGATTTCGATTTCTACTGAGCTGATTGCGTTCTCCATTTTAGTAAAGTTTTACATTTGTCCTGGGATGGTTTTTGGCTATTCTATTTTTATATTTAAGTGTTAGGATGGTTTTAGGCTATTTCTCTGTTTTTCCATATCCATTCAAATCCAGAGCCTCTAAATGTTCAGAGCACAGTTGCTAGTTAGTAAAATAACATTAAAACAAGAATCGATTTTATAATATTTATTTTTCATTTTCATCATTTGTAAGAGATACAAGTAGATTCTAATTTCGGATCCGACAACTTTCCACAAAATTCGCAGCAAGTCAACAAACAAAAAATTATTTTTCAGGATTTGTAGAGTATTAATTAGAATTTATTTTTTTAAATTTAGCTTAAGGATATTTCTAGATAAAATTTGCTGTGGATCCTGACACATTTTTGGTAAGTATGTAAACACACTAAAGTAATCAAATCAAATATTTATATATATTAATAATATCCAGCGTTAAAAAGGATGGATACATCAAACCAGAATATAGAGAGGTACAAAAGTTTTTGTTTAAGGATTGGTCCCGAAAAAAAACTATAATGAATTTTCTGTTGAGTATTTAAGATTGGGAGATATTTTTAATTATCATAAAATAGTAAGATATCTAATTTTTCTATAATTCATCTTTGATTAATACTTAAATAATTTTAAAAATTTAGCTGTTTATCATGACATGAAAAGTTAACAAAAAGTAGAATACTAAAGAATATTATTTTTTAATTGTGCAATAAAATAAACCTACAAATAAAGCAAAACAACTCAGCCATTGAAATTATCAAATAAAGAGATGAAATTTTTATTGTTCTTGAAATTGAAAAATATATTTAAAATGTTTAGCTCAAAAATAATATATCTTTTGATTAGATTTTATATTTACTATAGACTTTCAGATAAACAATAATAGTTAGATTTCAAAAAATAATCTTCAATTTTCTTTCCATTTTATATCCAGTTTATTTTAAATTACAATTTTTTTATACTATTAAATTAAATTAGGAATGGTAAAAATACTTGTTAACTTTCCTGATACAATGCAATTTATATTGCAGATTTTTACAACAAAATCACTAAATATTTATTTTGTCAATTTTTACTGAAAAATACTTAAATTTTAAATTATTAATCCTTTTAAAAATCTGTTTCTAAACTGATAATTATCTAGGAAATAATTGGAAGAGCAGTAAAGGGAAACTGTTAAAAGTGTGTTGAAAAAAACTTATATTATTTGAAGAAAAGCATAGTTTTGATTTGCAAGTGAGGGTAGCTAAGATTAGATTCGCTAAAGACAAAAGTATTTTCTGAAAGAAAAAAAATTGCATTAAAACATGTTTGTTAATTTGACATTTGATCATTTTTAAAAATTTACCTAATAATTTTGCGATACAATGTTTTCACAATTAAAATATAATTTCATGTGAGACAACTTAAATATTAATTTTAAAAATTTTTACATTAGAAAAGAAGAAATTTTAAGAATTATTTTAATATATATGAAAAATAATCCTTTTCTATTTTGATATTTAAGGTAAAAATTAAACTGAAGGAATTGGAATACATAATAATCAAAAATATATTTCATCACATTTTTACAATATTTTTTTAATTACTACCTCAGAAATCTAGTTATGGGGTTTTTGTACTTTCGGATGATTTAAATTGTCTCACATGTAAATCTAAAAAAAAGTTGTTAAAAATATCCTAATGAAACGTTAAAAAAATGCTAATATTGAATGAAAACTGGATCTATCTATCATGGCCTTATTTGCTCTTCTGTCTGATTTTGTTACTTTATCTCTGTATGTATATAAATAAGTTTTATTATGATAGCATGGTTTATGTTAATATATATATATAATATTGTTGTGTATCTACAATGCATACATAAGCCATGAAATACTAAAAAGGATAAAGAAAGACAGAATGTGTGTATGTCTGTGTTTCTGATCCAAAGCCGAAGTTTTTGTTAAGTAATAACATTTCTTATAAAAATTATATATATTTTAGAATGTTAATTTTTATATTTTAATGAATATATAGTTTGTATCATTCTTAGGTATAAAATTCCTAGATTGCTAAACCTGAGAATAAAGATAAATATCTAATCAAAAAGTTGCTCCTCTGTTATAGGATGAAAAATCAATGATATGTAACAACCAATAGGTCTCACAATACAAATATTTATTTAGCACAAAAAATCTAGTTTTTCTGTGGGTTTTTATGTGTTTAATGTGCATAGTATAAATAAAAAAAATCTTACATAGATGGAATGCTTTTTTAAGTACCTAAATTAAAAAATTAAGATGATTTTGATTTTCAATACTTTTTAAGTTTTAAAGCTTTGCTCAAGCTACACTTAGAAGAAAACAACCATATTAAAATAATCTTATTTTTCAAATGAATGCATTAACAATAAAAATGTGTAGAAAAAAGTGGCAAAATATTCTTAAAAGATTGATTTTAATATCATATTAAAAATCATATCAACAAAAAATTATTTGGTTCTAAATACCCCATAAGATATTAAAATTGAGCAGAAATACATTGACAAAAATCTTTTTATTCAAAGAGTAAAATAATTAATTTGCAAATTAAATATAGTTGTTATTTCTTAGTTGTGACTATTTAATGAAAATATGTTTTTTTAACAGTATTACATCTGTAAAGGTATCGCTAATTTACACAATTCCAATTTAGTTTTCGTTGTCTATTAAAATTTATTTTCTTAAAATATATATCAAAATAATCAAATAAAGTGGCGATACACTTTAGACGAAAAAATAGATTTTTTAGTATTTTTTAACAATAAATGTCAATTTTTAGGGGAGATATGATTAAAATATAATATGCATCTATTAAAGCTACTTTGAATTTGACAAAACATTTGATACACATCAAAATTTCCTAAATTTAATTAATTCAAATTTTTTTATGAAATTATTTAATACAACGAATGAATAAAGATAAAATGCAAAAATTAATGCAATTTTTGTAGGGTAAGAAAAGTGGGGAGAATGGAGAAGGAAAGAATTCTTTTTTTGGGTGTGTTTTTGTGGGTGGGTGTTGTGTATCACAAAACAGAATATCACAGGAGTAAAACCCACATAAGAACTCCCATCCCCCACAAATAACTGCTACTTGCTTCCATCTGAGTTTAACAAAATATTTCTAGTTGTTGCTCAGAGAATAAACCCAATGGAAACACAAAAACACGAGAATAGTTAGAAAAGGGTGGAAATAGCAAAGAATTTTTAACAAACCTTAAAATTTTTAACTCATAGATTGGTCCACATAAACGATGAAGATGCAAAGAAAACTTAATCCAATGCAGTAGAAATTCATTGAATCTAACAATAATGATAATAATTATAAGTTAAACTAATGATTTAAAATAATTTGTTCACTCGAGACCTATTTTTATTATTTTGCAGCTTCCAAAAAAATATGCCACATTTTTTAACACTCATATTCTAATTTTATTTCTTCAAATATCTTTTATAATGTTAATGTAATTTTATTCTTATATTTAAAAATCACTGTTTGAACACTTTTTATCTATTATTAAATTTTCACTTTAGTAAAAAATTCATTTATTCAATATTCCTCGTCATAACGTTGTCTTAAAGCCTGGTACTCATCCTGTCCACCTGCGTCAACACCGCCTTTACGTCCGTACGGGTCTCTGGCGCCGCCTGGCCCGCCGCCATCAGGATATCGTGAGTATCTGTCTGGATACTCTTGGAAGGACTGGGCTCTGATTGGTCCGCCTGGTCCGCCAGGCCCCATCCGCCTCTCTTCCCAGCCATCAGACTCGTCGAACCCGTATCGATCCTCTAGAGCTCGCCTGAAAAGACAATATTTTCTTTAAAATAAAAACACGTTAATATTATTAAATTTTCTTGGTTCTACAAAGAACAAAGTTTTTTTTAAGGGGCCTTAATGACTAAGTAATATTTTAGCTTTTATTTTAACCGTGTCATTAGAGCCTTGAAAAAAAGTAGTTCTCAAAAGATAAAGAATGATTTATCTGTGCTCTAAAGGTAAGGGACTGAAAAAAATAATAAAAAAGATATTTTTGGCTCCAAAAGTCTTTTGCTCAATGTAGATTTAATTAATGTGAAAAAATGATGGTAATTTACATATTTGGTTCGTTTTTTTTAAAGATTTTAATTGTATTAGATAAAAAAAATTCGTATATATACATTTAAACAAAACTTTTAAAAGTTAACATTTTAATGATCCTATATATTGTAATTATAAAAAGTTTGTAAATCTGTAAACTTTTAGCTAAACTTTACAACTAAAAAATTCAGTGATTGTGAATATATATAGTATATACCAAGTGTGAGTGTGTCTTTTTGTCTGTGTGTGTGTGTGTGTCCTTAACACGAAAAAGTTTGTCGTGACATTATTGAATGTCAAAAAAGTGTGTCCTATATCTTTTTAATATAATAACATTTTTTTAAACGCAGAAACCCCATGGAAAGGCCAGATATCAAATCCAAAAAGTTTGCGAAAGAAAATTACTTTAATAATACTTCCATTTACAAAGATATAAATTATTACCCTCGTTCCACGTACGGGTCATCATGTCCGCGGCGGGAGTTGTACTCGTCCATGGGCGGATGCCGTCGACCTGGTGGTCCGTGCATCCCATGATTGGCATCAACTGGATAGTCATCTGGCGGCCCCACACCGCCCCGACGGAACCCACCCGACGGTGTCATACCTCCGGCGCCTCCATGGTTAGTTCCATGGACAGACGGGGCAGCAACTGAATGGTGGGACGGTATGCCTGCGCTGCCGCTGTGCAGAGGGCCACCGCCGTGATTAGACCCGTGATGAGAGCCCGGCCCGTGGTTTGGCATTGATCCATGATGGGATCCGGGTGCGGCAGGCGGTTGGGCTACAGCGACTCCACCGGAAACATCTCCAAGTGGACCATGATGGGAGCCAGGTGCCGCAACCGGCCCGACAACACCACCACTGTGATGTGATCCAGGGCCAGTGGTTGCACCGACTGCTGCGATACCGCCAGCCGCAGCAACTGCTGCACCCCCGACACCATGTTGAGACGCATGATTTGAGCCGATGCTGCCGTGTGCTGAGCCTTGGCGGCCCGCGGCAGCTAGATTTGGTCCGTGCTGGCGTGTGACAGCCAGGCTTGGCGAGTTATTTGGATCTGGATAGGGGTTCTGATTGTTCAGGGTTGCTCCTTTCTTAGGAGGGATTGTGGCGCGCCAATAGGACTGAAATAAAAGAATAAGTTAATCGAAACAGATCCGATATTTATTCTATATTTCTTTCTTCTAAATGAATTTGTATAAGATTTAAAAATATTTTTTTTAATTCTCCCACCTCGAGATATTCAGCTATGTGTTGGCAAGCCTCGTCCAGCTGATTCTCGTCCAGGATGACGTCAAACATCTCTGGCGGACACTGGGCCAGCTTCTCAGCTGCCACCAGCTGCACGTTGATGTTGCGAGATTGAGCCTAGAGAAAAATAAATCAAGAGATTTCTTGGTTGTTGTATGAAAAAGCAATCAATAAATTTTTTTAAAAATAAAATCCCCTTTCTCAACGCGGTTCATTGTATTTCGTCTGCAGAAAGGCATAAAAATTAAAATAAAAATCTGTATAGGTATCTTATATAAAAAAAGGACTTTACAAGCTATAATTTTTGTCCATAAATTGAAACACTTTCGCTTTATTTGAACAATACAAGAAAAGTAAAGAAAACATTGTCTTACCTTCCCTCGTGATTTGATTAATCGTTGCAGAACTTTGGGACTAGAAATCTTAAGGTACACAATTATCGGAGCAAGTGAAGTTTTGGCCAGCTGTGACGGGTGGTTCACCGTGTCACAGTCAAGTACAATTAGTTGCATAGATCTACTCAGTTCAAAAATCCTCTCAATCTCGGCCTGGACCTCGGCGAGGTTGTTCGACCTTGAGCTTGACTTTTCCAGCAGGGCTCGCTTAGACGGATTGTTCAGCACTGACTTCTTGCCGAGAGAGATGTCGGCTGACACGCGGGTGATGATTATTCGGCCCTCGAATTTGTTTTTCAGGAACTCAAAGACAGCCTTTTGCATCATGTCCGTAACCTCGTATCCTTTTAAGGAAGGTCCCACCAGGACGAGCGGCCGTATGCTTGGCACAACGTCGTACGGCGACAGTGTCTCCTGCTTTTTCCCGAGCAGGCCCTTCTTCTTCTCAATGACCGGGGGTGCCGTAACCTTGACGCCGGAGCCCTCAGTCCCGTTGACATCGCCGTCCATGCTGTTATTTGGCGGTGTTCCGCTGGATATTCGAGTATTTAGGTTCTGTATGTTACTTGCACTAGACATTTTAAAGTTGTGATTTTTACATATTTATCTTTATTAACCTAATACCCATCAAATTAAACAAAACAAAAAAGACCTTTTGCTTCAAAAGATAGAAACGGCAGGTCAATACCCTAAAATTATCTCAAAGACACATATAAAGCCTTCCAATAAAGAAAAACCAAAATAGAGCAGCCTTTCTAAGTTTTTTATTCCATAAAAAAAATATTGCTCCTTAAAAGCATAGATTATTATAAACAACTCATATTTAGAGGGTAAAAATAATTTCCTTTAGCCTCACATTTAATCTCCAAATCGAATTTAAAGATTGACCCAGCATCTTGAAATCAAATGTATATAAAATTTACTATTCTAAGGGAGTAAATGAGTGAGGAAGGAACGACTGTACTTATAGAGATGCTACGCATATAAAAAATTACCAAATTATGACGTCAATGCAAAACAGAAATAAAATTGTGTTGGCTTCATATGAATTTAAAGTGCAAAATTATTTTGCATTATAAGGTTTCTTTTCATCTAATATTATATAATTATATTCAAAAACTTATTAACTTTGCATAATTTACTTTCATACTGTTAAAAAGTAATATTTTTTTTATTTTTCAATTATTTTTTTATTTGAAGGAAATGATTTTGATAAATAATTAGGTATCAAATTATTGGCAATTTTCACGGCTTATAAATAAAAATGCATTTGTTGTGTTTTCAATTTAATTCTACGTTTGCAATTCTATTTGGCTGATTTTATTTCTTTTTTTTAATCCTATATCCTATAAACTAGTGGCTGCAATCCTAGCATCTAAAATCTTTGCATACGATAATGTAGGGAAAGCAGAAAATGGTTAAAACCACTCCAAAGCTAAAATTTAAATATAATATAGCCCAAAACCATCATAGGACCTATGTAGAGATTCCATACAATGGAGAACTCAATCGGTTCAGTAGATATTGAAATCTTAAGCCAAAATTCATAAAAATCCCTTATTTCTATTAAAGCCATATTACTTACAATTATTAACATAATTATTCGAATTTAAAAATATATTTTTACTGCTAATGTTTGTGTGTGTTGTCATAGACCAAAAAAGCTTCCCGTAAAAGGACAACCCAATGACGATCTGTTTAAGTACTTAAATAACAAACATTCTCTTAAATGTTAGTATACTATTATCATGGATCTAAATGGATAAGACAATGGACGATAATTTAATATACATCCCCTATCATGTCAAACAAAATTACTCCTATTACTAGTCTTAAACCAACTAATCACATTTCGACAAAAGTACCCAAATTTATTTTGCCAACGAATAAGATAACTTGGTTATAATATTTAGGGTACCATCTAATTTAGAGTCCAATGTTTCCCTGCCTCCATAATATAAACAAATTTTCTCATAAATCATTTGTAATCAATTCTCCTTTCAGTGATATTATTTGCAGGCTAAAATTGGTAAGTGGTATAACTAGACAAATGTTAAGAAATGAAAAATATTGGATGGACGACTATTCTACTATTGTAAAGTGAGTCACGAAATATTACAAAGCTAAAGAGTTTGGAGAGGGAGAGGAAGGGGGAGAGAAAGAAAGATTGAGAGAAAAGGGGGAGAGGGAAGAGAAAGAGAGATAGTCTGAGTTGCCTCTTTTGTGGAAAATAATTTGGTCCACGTTTTTTTTCTGTAGAACTTGATAAAGTTTCTACTTGATAACTTGCAGTTTTACATTTATAAAAAGCAAAGCTTTTTTCTTACCATGTTATGCCCGTCAGTTCGTAACGGATAGCGCTTAGAGTTTGATATGGTGAGTTTTAGGGCGATTAACCATGCAATATTAATGTTTAATAAAAGAAGTTAATATATTTGGATTATCTAGTCTATTAAAAATGAAAATGTTCGCTTGACTTTTTGTTTTATTTGTTAAGCTTCTTTTATGGTTCTGTTTCATCCTTGTCTCTATATCAGTACTGTATTATGCATGACAGTATGACCTAGATCTTACAAATAAACGAGCTTTGACAAAAAAAAGTTATTATGCAAAATTAGGTAAAAAGACCTAATTAAGATTAAATCGTCCAAAAATAAATCATAAAAATAAAAGATGATACAAAATACTCAGTGTGACTTAGTTTCAGATATAAATGAAGCAACAAAAAAACTTAAATCACAACTTTCCTGAGAGATTTGACTTTAGATCCTTTGCCTACAGGTGCCTGCTGAAGGATCAGCTGTTCCAGCTTGGCAGGCGAGGGAATGAACCCGATATCACAGTTTTCACGGACCTTCCTCCCTATCCACCAGTTGTTGTCGTACTTCTCGTAGATGTGCAGAAAGTCTCCAATTTTGAAGCTGAAATTATGGAATCATTACACGAAGTAACACTCATACATATCTAAAATCCCAGCTGGATGCATATCTTATGCTATCACTCGAATTACCTAACTGTGTTCAACCTCAAGTCAATCTTGACTCAATCGGCAATTAATGATGAGCAAAAATGATTGGGCAAATTGGATTATCTTAGTGTAATACCGTTTCCCTGTTACATATCAAATGCGGTTCTTAGGTCAAAGTTGCATAAATTAAAAGGGAGTAAGCATTAAAATTACATAATCCCCTTTTACTTTCATAATTAATATTCTATTTATTGGTTCATTGGGTTTGAGATTGAAGGGTGATGCAAATGAAAGATAAAATGTAAGCCATACCTAACAGCACACCCGTGGACAGGTGAGTCATCGTCCAGGGTCCCGTCATACATCACGTTCGTGCGCACACTGAAAGCCACGGGCTTGTTGTACGCCTTGTCCAGCGCCAGCACGGCCTGTGCCTCGTTACCGCCGAGGCCGCGAGCCACTGTGCCGGGATAGCTGCCCCCACCTCCGCCGCCACCGTCCTGGTATGGGTACATAGCACCCCCGCCCCCCATGTTGCCGTAATCACCGTAGGGAATGGGATCGCTTACGTATCCGTGGTCAGTTGAGTAGCCTGGATCGAAGCCGTGCTCTGAAAAAAAAGAAATGTATAAATTTGACTTTTTGTAAAACTAAATAAAGTCAGTGATTTATTTTAGAGTATGTTATAGCATATTTTAGGATACTTTTTAGATATTAAGAGGTTTATCCCTACATTAAAAATAAACCATTATGTATTCATTTTCCAAATTAAACTTCATTAAAAAGAAGAATGAGTAGGCCGCAATTAAACACACAACTGTTGAATTAAAAATTTCGGCTAAAGGTGACTTAAATGTAATATTGGTTGTGGATGAAGGTGGCTATATCAAAATTTAATAACTTCGGCGAGAGAAGGGATATGCTTAGGATGGCTGTAGTTTGGAGTTACTCATTCTGAAGCTAAGGGTGGCTGACGCGCGGCTGACGGTGAGCCTTCTGTACGCCGCGCGGCTGAATGCTTCGAACGAATGAGGTTAACTATAGTAAAATATATATAATTGTAAATTTTGTAGTTGATATGATTAAGATTCTGTGAGTGATGTCCTGACTTTACACAGAATTTGATTATGTACCTCCCCACTGGAATTTATCTAAAATAGCGTCCATACATTCTACAAAATGTTTCAATTAGTTAGCTAAATGTAATCTATTAAGTAATATATTTCCAGTATCGCTTCGAAACCGATTAAGATCCGCTGGATTTGAGCAGGTTTTCAGCCATACTTAAAAATCAGTATTACCGACATGATAGCTTTCGCGAATTTTAAAATAAAAATCATAGATTTAATACCAGTTTGGTTAGCCCGGGCCTTCGGGAACTTGGGGCTAATCAAACTGGCTTTTGTCTTATAATTTTGTATTTTAATGTACGCGGAAAACTGTTTATAATACAATGCGAGAAATAACTATTCCTTACAGGTTCGTTTTTTATTATAGCAAATTTTTGTAATATTGTAAAAACACAAAATATCTTTCATTATCCGTTCCCTTCCCTTTTAGTGCATCTAACCTTCTACATCAAATATTGCTTCAAATTTAAAGCACTTTGAAGTTAAGAATTGTGTACAGGGTCCCTCAACAAAATATACTTATACTGAAAATCTTATTATTATGCCACAAAAAAGCTTAGTCTCAATGTAGCTAATATACTAAAATACACAGTAATAAAATTAAAACAACGAATTTAGCATATAAATAAATTGAATGACTTTGTCTATGTTAAAGAATAGTAGGCACGTATATTAGTATGTATATTAAAAGCATAGTAGGCACCCTGTAGTTGTATATTAGTATGTTAAAAGCATAGTAGGCACCCTGTAGTTGTATATTAGTATGTTAAAAGCATAGTAGGCACCCTGTAGTTGTATATTAGTATGTTAAAAGCATAGTAGGCACCCTGTAGTTGTATATTAGTATGTTAAAAGCATAGTAGGCACCCTGTAGTTGTATATTA
>LS044237.1:19076-29210 GCA_900241095.1 Acartia tonsa | reverse complement strand
TTTACTCCAACAAAATATTTACTTTTCGGCAATTTCAAATGGATTTAATTGGCTGAATAGCAGACCCTGGGTTGCACATAAGTTTATATTAACTATGTATCCAGTAATGTACACTAAAAAAATTGACAAAACTTAACAAATAAAAGTACATTTGTGCTCAGAAAACAGATAAAAAAAACTTGTGGCAATTGAAGGGGCATCTTTGGTGATCTGCTTTTAAGGGGGAAATTTAGAAATATCCTCAAATTAAATGTGATAATCAAACAAAACATCAATATTTAACATTGCCTTACTTTGCTTAGCGTACAATCATTCATTATATATCAGGGTTGTTTAAAATAACAAGAGATTAAGTCACAAAGGTTTACACATAAATATAACTTAAAAGTAAATAATATTGTTTCATTATATGATTCCTTACATAATAATCTGACAAATTAGCGAGGCATAAAACATTTATATATTTGCTTTACTTTAAGCTGCTTATTAAAAAAGTTGTTAATAATAAAATAATTGTTTGCTCATTATAAATAAAGGTTTAAATTTATATTGCATCGTAGTATTAAAATAGAGTCATATATTTTTACTAGGTATGATATTTAAAAGTATGTAAATTTTATATCATTTATCCCTCAAATTTCACTGTAACATGTAAAAAAAAACTTGTGAACATTTTGATAAGCGAGTAATAAATATCAAAGCAAAGCCTATTGAGTAAAAATTGTACTAATATTAAATATTTTCCAGGCCATGAAATTGGAGAAACATAACGCGCACATGATACATTGAATCACCACCACCTATTGAGTGAATATTGTACTAAGTCCGCATTCTCATACATCTTTCAATAGATCATCAAGTGTTGGGTCAAAGGAAAAACCATCCTAAAAGAATGATTATCATTAATATCAATATAAATTAAATTGCGAAAAGGATTTGTTGGCAATTCTAGATTTTATAAGATCGTATGAAGTGAAAAAGATAATGAAAAATGTACCCTTCCCTTCAGCAGTAGCAAGTTATTCTAGAGTCCCATCTGAAATTTAAAAAAAAACGTGATTTTTTCAGTTCGTATTTAAGATAGACGGCTGAAATTTCACTTTTCTAGATATCTTTGGTGTTTGTCGTCAGATTTTCAAATTGTTGTATTTAATAGCATTAAGATTAAATTCCCCACAGTTCTAATGGGATTTTTGCGTCTTTAGATAAAGGGACAAGTAGCCTTTTCACAATTTGGTTTGTCTATAAAATTAAATTTACAGATTGGTACGCATCTACTCTTTAGGCATGTTTCTATCATGATATCTTTATGTTTATGCTTTGCTAGTTATGGATATTGTTTTCTTCTATTATTTATGTTCACCCTTTTTTTGGCTCTAAAAGAGATAAATTTTTACCTGGGATGATGACTTAAAACTTGGCCAAATTTCCCCGTCATGTATTCTCGAGCCAGGGGGAGACAAGAGCTGCGCCTCCAGCACACTAACACGTCCACTCGTTCCTGTAGTAGTACTTGCAATATTTCCTAATCCCTGATTGGTCATCATTACATTTCTTGCTGCTCCCTGATTGGTGGATAGCAGTGGGGATATAGATGAAGGTCTGCTATTGGAGGATGTTTGCATTGAACTATTGTCATTGGGAGATGGGGAGCCGATACTAATCTGATTAAAAAGCATAACATTCTTAGAAACAGGAATTGATGATGTTTGTTGCAATGATGACATGTTGTTGCTCATGACAACATTAGAATTATTTCTATTTGTTGGTTGCATTGTTGAAGACACCATCTGGTGAGTATTATTTCTACTAATTTGTACAACACCAATAACATTGCTGCCACTACCATTGCCTTGCTCCATACTCATTTGTTGGCCCACCATTCGCGGACTCTGCTGAGGCATTCCCACTCTGTTTATTATCTTGCCATTTCCATTTCCGCCAGTTTGGGCTATAGTTATTTGGTTGCCGGCAATTCCGGGTTGGTTCTGATGGAGGGTTACAGTGCCAGGCGGGTAAGTACTTGTGCTGGAACTAAGAACACTTTGTAAGATGCTTGAAGGGGTACTCAGGGCTTGTTGTAAAACGCTGCTTTGCCTATTTAATAAGAAGTTCTGAATGGTAATTTTAATTAAAATTATTTTGAATAAGAAAAGAAAAAACAAATTATAGAACATAACATAGTCTGTTATATCCTATAATATGAAGTTTATAATATGAGGTTAAGATATTAGAAATTGCTCATCCATATAGTCTGTACTCTTCGGGAAAACTTTATAGATGATTTGGGATGGTTTTAGACTATTTTTATGAACTCCTAGTGACGAGGCAACTAGTTTATAAAAAGATGTAAACATATTTTACCTGTTGTTATTTCCTTGACTAATAGTGGAAACACCTCCAACATTTTGATAACCAGAAGATATAATCATTTGCGGAGGACCTTGATTGGACATTGAAGATTGCTGATTTGAATTTTGGCTACTTAGACTAAAAAACAAAAGGTTATGACATAAAAAAAATGTTCTTAACTTATAAAGATCTACCTAAAATACTAAATATTTGAATTTTGTTTTTATAGAAAGATCTCTTAAACAGTGAACACTTTGGGGCTGACCCGCTAAAATTTTTAGAAGTATGACTCACCTTTGAAGTATATTGGGGGAAGTTTTAGCAATCTGCATTGCAGTAGGAAACCTCGGAAATCCACCAGAAGCTGCTGGGCTCTGGGCCCCACTCATCACAACCACTCTCCCAACTGTCCTGCTGTCTTGGCTATTACCTCCTTGCGGCAGTGCAACAACACTGTAGCCTTGCTGTTGTTGTGACTGTTGTGGGCCTCCACCTGAGTTGCTACCAGGATGGATGGAAACCGATGAAAAGGGTTGTTGATTTATTGTAATTCCACCCTGGGATTGTGACTGCATGTTTAGGTTGTTGCTATTGCCAGAGGATTGATGTAGGGTGATGCTTGATTGGTTTATTGTTACCCCACTACCAAGATTTGGTTGGCTTGATATTGTAACCAATCCAGGTTGAGCAGCCGAGGGCATTTGTTGTTGTAAAATAGTGCCACCACTACCCATTGTTACAAAATTTGGCTGGGTAATAACAACTTGTCTTATATTGGAAGTGTTCTGCTGTTGCTGATTAGGACTTAACATAGTTGGTCTGCTTGCAAGTTGTATGGATGTGCTGCCAAGCTGCAAAGTATTGCCGGCTTGTGTTGGCAGCAGGCTGGCAGATGTCAAAACCTGTCCTGGAGTTAGGTTTACGGTAGTGCCACCAGAGCTTACAAAACCACCGGACAAGGTTTGCAGCACGCCCGTTTGAGACTGCTGTCCACTGGGATTTGATTGTTGTTGTATCATACCAATCCTGGTATTTGAAACTTGTCCTGAAGAATTATTGTACACAAGAGCTCCTGTTTGTTGCTGGCCAGGTTGTAGTCTTATAACATTTGGAGTATTTAGACTAGGTCCACTACAAACAAATTGTTGGCCCTGATTGTTTACAGGCTGGATAAACTTTTGCTGTACATTTCCGCTTGGTGAACTTGTGGAATAACCAGGATTATTGTTGACTAGATGTTGTTGAGTGTTGTTGCTTATGCTACTTACCACACCACCACCTGAATTTATCATGGAGGTTTGTGAGTTGGCAGCAGCAGACATGGTAACACTAACACTGCCAGGTGGACTTGTCAGTCGCATTTGATTGTTACTCATCTGGTATTGAGGATTATTTGATATCTGTTGTGTATTCTGACTAGTTGTAAGACACTGTTGCGGATTAATGAGCCTTTGTTGTTGAACAATTCCTTGATTGGGAATCAACCTCATTTGTTGCTGTTGTCCTTGATTAACAACATATTGTTGTTGGCCACCAATAGTTGTTGAAACTTGAGTATTAGTAACAAGTTGTTGTTGTTGAAGATTGTTGACATTTAGTGGAGCAGTGAGTCGGATTTGTTGTTGGTTATTTTGTAACTGTTGTTGAATTTGTCCACTTCTCTGTTGAATGGTATTTGCAGGCTGTTGGTAACTGTTGGATGTTGTGACAAGTCTTGCCTGTTGTCCAACAACTCTGTTGCCTGAAGTCAACAACTGATGCCTTGTGGCTGGTACAACCCCACTACCTCCCGGAGTCGGACTTGAAAGACCTAGAGAGCTCATAGCAGTTGCAGGACTGCCGGGAGCTGTTGTACTCATACCCATACTGGATCCACCTATCCTTGATAACTTCAAATTACTTGACTGCTGCTGATTAGAGGCTTGTTGTTTATTTGCCATTGATGTAAAGAAGTCATCTTTGGTAACCTCAATGCTGAGGCCAAAACTTTCAAGATCTTCCTGACTAAGGCTACGGCCCGAGGGTCCTTCGAAGGGCTTTGTGTTTGAGTTATCTTGAAATGTTCTCTGTATTTGTACAGTTCCCACATTTGTTGATCCAATAGTGGCCGGAATATTGATATCTAAAAAAAATAATATTTTTTATAGAAGGTTATTTCCTCAGAATCAAATGGTGATGCTTTTTTGACAAGATATTTTTTTCTTTAAAGGACATAATAAAAATGTATTACCTGGCGAAAGTGCAGACGAACCACTAAAGCTTGAACCTGGCCGCGAGGTCTGTCCTGGACTCATTCCAGCAGCACTGCGGCCACCACTAACTTGTCTACCAACAGGACGACTGATTACCATATTAGCTCCAACAGGCAACCTGGGACTTACTGATCCACCATCCAGTCGGCGGAATAGTATGGAATCACCACTACAAAATTGAAAATTATGAAGAAAAGAATTAAATTGGTGCAATAGGAAAATAAAAATACTATTTTTGAAAGGTCTAAAGTTCCTTACTCAGTCGACTTTAAAAATCGATTGATTAAAGACTGAGGCAGATTTTTGTTGCTTCTAGATAACATTTCATATAAAACTTAAATAGTCTCGTAACGTACCTAATTGAATATCTTAAACTTAAATAAACATTAGAATATTTAGGCTGTAAGCACAAAAATGAAATATTAAGACCAATTCCAAAAAAAGTTTTAATTCACTATTGAAATAAATGAAATACCTATATCTCCTCATATTATGTCCCGCAAGGTTACCCCCTTCAGAGGACATGTTGCTGTACACACTATCCCCACTTGCGTGTCGGGCTGTGTTTCTGATACCCACAGGTCCGCCTCCAACCCCAACAGCTCCAGGTACAGATCTATTGGCAGCTGCGGCCACCTGTCCTGTCCTACCGGGGGCAGCCAGCAAAGTGTCGCCAGACAAATGCCGCATCGGTGGCATTGTGTCTCTGCTGGAACTTGGGCCGTCAAAGCCCGGTTTCATGGTCACATTTGGTGGCACACGTTTCATCAGGTCCTCTATACTTTGACCAGTTGTATTGCAAGTGTCTGATGATATACTTCCACTTTGAAAGTTAGCCTAAACAAATTTCAGTTTTTATCAGAGAGGGATAACTCTGGGGAGTGTCAAAACGTTTGACCCACTAATTGTAATCTACAGATTGGTAATTTAATGTATCATCATTGGGGATGTATTGTTCACCAATTATCGGTAAATGTCTTATTCCTTTGGATCCTTGAAAATTAAACGAAAAACCCATGGAACGTAGGGAAATCATATTTTATTAGTTTTAGCCGCGATAACTTTTTCAATCATAAGAAAATTATAAAACAAACATAATCCATAAATTTCAAGTGAGACGCAGACAGTGACTTTTGACTACTTCAATTCATGTTACATTTTAAAAAAACAGATAAAAACGACTAAGATGTGCAAAATTTTAAACTTTTTCGTTACACACAGACACCCTAAATCTTCTTACAATTAAAACAAACGTTTTTAGAAATCCTTAATAAATCTTTTGCCTACCTTAGTATTAATTGTGTTGCTCATCTGGTGTTGATATTGAGGGGCCAAACTTGACACCACAACTGCAGGGGGCGACATTGCCATACCATGCTGAATAAGGATATTTATATCATTCAAAGAAAGTCAAAGCAGATATAAACTAATCTTAAAATATTTGCATGTTACGCAGAGGAATATATTTAAATATTTCAATTTTGTAAACTCTAACCCATTGTTTTTCATTTTATCATATGCCCTAGGTAATGTATGTATCCTTCTTCTTTTTGTTATCTTGTACAATTGAAGCTTTCATTGCAGTCAAATATCATTAAAAAAAAACATATTTATTTTGGATGGGGTCTAAGGGTATTTTTTTATTTTGGCTATCTATATTGGGAATGTGGTGATATCCTCCCCAAAAAATAGTTATAAACCATCCCTAGACCTACGAGAAGCTACTTAATTTGTAAAGAAATACCATATCGGTTCAGCAGTTAGCAATATCCTTTGGTACAAACAGAAAGACACTATCTAGACATCCTGTGACTTTTATATAAGGATTGTTTGTTATACCGTAAGATTTTGATTTCTGATGCCACTGGCTGAACTTGTGTGCTGCTGTTGGGTGGAATGCATCCCCTGCTGGGACGGGGAAGGACTAGAGAAGGAGGGGACGGGTGAGCAAGGTGGTAACCCTCCTCCACTTGGGGAAGGGGGTACACCACCTCCTCCCCCTGGAGAGGGAGAGGAAATTAGCTGGTGAGGGCGGTGGGTGGAGTTGATGTTCTTCTCTACTTGCATCAGCTGTTCTTCAATGGCGGATATTTGAGCCTGGAAGAAAAAAAACATTAAATACTTATTTTAACCCAACATAATTATAAATTCTAGAATATTTGGATATATTTTCGACAAAAGCCACTGTCATAATCAATATAATCAATATTCACCTGGTCCTCTGACATAATACTATTATCCATGGCACTAAGTAGTTCAGGACTCATCATACTGTCCAACTCAGACAAATCCAGGTCAAACAACTCACTCGGAAATTCCTAAAATAAGATTATTTCTAAGATATTGAAGTTTTTGATTAACTTGTGACGGGTATTCCTGATTTATTTTATCGACAACAATCTTGGAGATTTCTGGCCAACCGCCGAAAACTCAATAGTTCCTTATAACTTAGTAATACCTGCTGTGTTGACAAGGAAGTTTATTAAAATGGATGAACAATAAAAACTATAAAAATAGATGTATAACCCAGACAACTACTTAAATCCAGGGTTGGTGACCTTTTTTCTGCCAGCAAATTGCTTTCTGCTTTTTTGTAGCGACTTGGCTGTGTTAATATTCCCGACGCTATTGGATGATATTCAGAGACCAATTGAAAGTCGGCACAGGGTTCATGGTTTGGGGACATAAAGTTATCAAACCTCTTCTCCCTCTATATTTACTCTACTGGATGGACACACAACTTTACTTCGGGAATGAATGGAAGTTTATTTATTATTTCTTTTATGAACTTCACGTCCTTCTATCTTTTGGATTTATTAATCTATACAAAAAAGTGAATGAAAAGAAGTGATAATGAAGCTTGGACAAACTGACCAAGTTCAGTAAATAATCTACAAAAAAAAAACTATAATAAAATGCACATTACCTGTGTTGAGGATGAATCTAGAAGGCTATTTTCTCTGGCAGTATTTGAGCTAGTTGCAGTGTTTGCTGTCCTATCTGAACTGGAAGCCGAGGACACGGGGGTGGCTGCTGAAGATCTCAACATCCCCAGAACTTCCATCTCACTGTTGTCATTCTTCTTATCTCCACCTCCTTAGGAACAGTCAAGTAATAATCAGATGACTCAACAAATAAAACTTTTAAAAAGTTAATGAGAAAGAAGAGAAGCATTTACTCTATTATCAGAGTATGTTAACTTTGCGCAGTGGCGATACAGCAAATCTTAATGATGTTTAATTAAGTGAAAAATATAAGTAAGTAAGTTTCTCCCTAACAATTAAAAATATCCAATTTGAAGAGAAAGAGCTAATTGTAGCGTCCTCATATCAAAAAAATTTACATAACTGTCGTTTTAGTTTCTGACTGTTTCGTGGAAAATTCCCTTTTAGAAAAAATTAGTGTCCCCAAAAAATATTTATTTCGAATGAGGGTATAGTCATTACTATGAACTGTACCTGACAACTGTTGTTGCAGTGTTGTGCTACGCTGTTGTTGATGTGGCTGAGAGAATCTGTTAATGACTTGTGATCTAGGCAGGTTCTTGTTCGGGATTTCAGACCATTTCGCTGATATTCCTTTAAAAGATATTACATATTTAATTTAAAGTTGATAATTCTAGGTTTTTCCTGATTTTTTTTTTGCAAATACAAAAACTTCCATGAATAGTATTACATATAGTTTAAGTTACAGGATATGGTTCATCTTTTTTTAGGAAGGGAACAATAAATGAATGGCATCACATGTAGTTATAGGAGATAATACATCCTTTATTAATCAAAGATTCCAAAGGGAACATTCCATGAATTGTATTTCCTGTATTTACAGGAGAGTACATCCTTACTTTTTAGAGATTATAAAGGGAACTCTCCATGAATAGTAGCAACTGTAGTTTTAGGAGATAGTTTATCCTTTCTTAGCAAGGAAAACCTCCATAAATTGTATTACCTGTAGTTACAGGAGAAGGTACATCCTTTCTAAGCAGAGATTCCAAAGAGGGCACACCTGCCATTGCACTTTGTTTTGCGGGAGGTCCTAAACATTTTAAATGTTTAAAGATACTAGGTTATTTCTGATAATTAAATTTTTCATGCACAGCGTTTTTCACCAAGCTTAATATTTCTTCATACAATGCGAATGCTTTTCTATAAAAGGCAATAATAAAGCAGTCATATTTTACTTTTTTAGAGAACTCAAATACTTCATATTTAGATGCATTGTAAAGTGGTTATGTATCCAAATATCTGTCCTGTATATTTAAAATTATGCTACAACAATTGTACCTTGATCAGGGGAGGTAGCTTGTCTTTTCGCTGCAGGTAAACTGGCCCGGGCCTCCAGCAATTTTGTCAGTTCAGACAGCTTTGAGCGGGATCTGGGATCCTTTGCAGGCTCATTCAGTCTTCTACAATAAAAAAATTCAATAGGTAACTACCTATAGTAATCTCAAAACCCAATTATAAACAAATATTTACAACTTGGCCGTTTAAATTCTCATGATCCCTTGAATTAAGCTACCTGAGTAATTCTGATTCAGATCTATTTTTCTCTGGTTTCCCATTCAGAAGTTGGCGCAGAGAAATATTGTCAGTCGGGGAGGGGCGGCTGGATAAATTCTCCTGAAAATAAATAGTATTTGAAAAAGGTAAATAATATACCTATTTAACAAATTCTTAGGTTTGACACTTGGAATATGCTCATGGATTAAGTATATATTTTTGTTTTAAAACATATTTCCTTGAAATTCCACTGGAAAATTTTGATGTTTTGTAAGTCAAAATTCGGGGACTAATCCAAAGAATAAAAGATAATCTTAGAGGAAAAAAAATCAGAGATTTCCTTCTTTTCCTGCTTAAGAAGCAAAATAACCACCATATACTATCCCACACAACATTAAAGGTTAAAGATATCCCTAGTTAAAGAATGATAAAGAAAGGTAACGCTTACTGGCAGTAATGGTAGCTTATCACTAATGAGAAAACATTTATATATTTTTTTTTTGGTGATTTTGTATAAAAATGTTTTAAATATCTTACCCTATTTAACGACACAAAAGGTTATTCACTTAGTTGGGTTACCAGTTGCTTAAACCCAAGCCTCTTGAATGGGCGGGGGATGTTCAGGAAAACAGCCTGAAACCATTCCAAGATATTTCAAAGGCTTCCCTTGAATGAACAACCCATTTGGATGAGCACTTTCCCGAGATCTTCAGCTTTAGTTAAAAACCTTACCACTGTATATTATGACATTGATTGATGAACTGTGTACGATATGTACATTAAATTATAAATCTGTATATTTTAGACGGCCAGAGGCACAACTTTAAGACGCAAAGCAAGTCTATATAAATTGTTTCATTTCTTAGTATAGTCCCCTTAAAGAAACTATCCACGAACAAGAGCAAGTGATTCTAAGCAAATTCCAGCAGTGATTCTAAATGTTTTTTTTTGGTGAATATACTAGGGTTATGTTTAATATCGTTATATCGATTTAAAAAGTTTAGTTTCACCATGGTTTTATATGAATAAAA
>LS044224.1:26432-40159 GCA_900241095.1 Acartia tonsa | reverse complement strand
GGTTATAATTTTGTGTCTAGGCGACGTAATTTAATATTGTTTTTTCTTTTATGAGCATTGGAAATCTTTCAAAAATTTCATTGTACATAAAATGCTATTTTGTAATGCCTAGAACTTTTTTTTATTGAAGCTGAAGGCTTTAAATTTGGGGTATTGGTTCTACTTGTGGCAGTCTTTCAGCAGTAAAAGCGTGGTATTTCTTGCAGGCGTCCTTTAATAAACTTGGTGAATTATTTTTTTGTTAAATATGACCTTTCCTGAATGAGCCACAAATTTATGTTTTAGAAGATGATATTTGTTCTGTAAATATTATAATTCTTGTTGTGCATTAAAAGGAAATTTTCAGGAGCAAGGGCAAGTGATCTTGGTACCTTAGGAATTTTAATGAATTTTTTTTATAATATTAGGCTTTTTTGGCTATATAAGAGGTTTTTGATAAATATTGTAAAATGAAAATCACTTCTACAACATACATTAAATTTTCCTTGTCTCCTAAAATGTGAATAGATTGAATATCCCTATATAAAAGTAATTGGATGTAAGTCTGTCTGTGCCAAAGAATATCGCTAACCGCTTTTCCGATATGGTTTTCTCATAGGTTCTAGAAAGATTTATAACTATTTTAAGAGAAATCGCCACTAGACTTCCTCCCCCTCCTTAAGTGCTCCTATGTATATATGCCTTCAAGTGCCTGTATGGGCGTAGCCGCTAGTGAATATATGAATTAAATGCGCACAACATTAATTTCCTTATGTTTAGCGCCACAAATATCACAGGTTGCTGTAAAGGCATGAACATTACGGTGGTGATTCTTTACTGCTTCTTGGTGCTTAAAAATCCTTCAATAAATATTTGTATTTAAACAATGAAATAAAAGACTTTAAATATTTTATGTGTAAAGTGTAAACTAGATGTAGAAAGCTCATAACAAATATATAAGAAGTAAATAAAAGAAAGGTATAAATATATCTAGCTAAGTTATCAAATCGTTTTATAGACTGCAGTTTTCCTAGGATAGTAAAGTAAAAATAATACGATTAATTCCACTTTTGTTAGCCCCGAGGGGCTGTTAATCAAATAATATATACTAGGTATATATAATATATCATTTTTAGTATTGATTAGAACCGGTTTTAATCAAACGGAAATAAATCGGATTCGGAGCCCAACTGTCATATTTGTTTACCTGCCGCAAACATGGCAAGGGTGGTGTGAGATTTCAGGTTTATCTGTCAAATGAATGCGCCTCATATGCCTGCGCAAATTTTGCTGGGAATCCTTGGTCTTGCCACAGATTTTACAACTTAACCCAGACACCTAGTAGTACAAATATATATTATGTATTATTTGCAAAGTGGATCACTTTTCTGCACTACCTCTCCAATTTTGCAATATATTTTGATCTGTTGTAAGGTTCTTACCTACAGAAGGGCAGAAAAAAATTTCATAAAAGTTTCTTAGTCCCTGGATGTCTAGATATCTAGCTATCTATTAATGTAGGTACCGAAAACATGAAGGTAAAAACCAACCAACAGCCCAAAATATAAAGTATTACAAAAATCTCAGAGGTAGTTAAAAAAAAGTTGTCCACTTGGAATTTGGCATATGATACACCATACATCTATATTAATTAAGATTACACCCTTACCCTTGGAAAAGTATTTTCTTAAAATAAATTAAATTTTTAAAGGCGAAACTTTCCTATAATGTACTTCCGTGCGTCACGGTTAACTCTTTTTTTGTTAGTTCATGAGATGTCAGAGTTGACATACAGATTCCAAACTTTAGATGATGATTCTTTTAACAGTTAAGTAGGATCTAAAAAGCGTAACAACTCTATAATCCTTATAGAAGTCTGTACATCGATGTAAAACATTCTGATTTTAAGCTTTTTGGACAACTATATTTGTATGAATAATTATCCAATTCATCTGATTTTATAACAATGACTCCTCGGACAACCAGGTACAAGTGTTCGATGTTTGCTTATTCTACCTATTTGAATTAGGATCTTGCCATACTTGTTTTTATTAGCTTACCGGTCGAAGAAGGCATTTTTCCTCGTGATTTTCCACTGTTTTTAATCTGACAGAGCAAAATCTGTTATTTTATGGAATATCAAATCATTTCAAGCCTAATTTCTCGTAAAATATGAATTCAAATATAATATTACTGCAATTCAAATTGATAAACGCTTTTCAAAAGATCAAAAACAACTGGTGGCTTGATAGTCATAACCGTATTTACCGCCATTTTCTTTGAAAGTTTAACGTGTAAAAAGTCTCCAATTCACAATTTTTTAGAAGACACTTACACAGAAACCTTCCAAAAAGATGGTATACAAAATTACCCCGGCCTAATAAACTTCGACACAGCTTCCATTATTTCTTTTTTCCAGTCCTTTAATAGTCCATAGCAGCTAAAAAATATCGCCTATTGAGCACAGCTAAAATCTGATATGTTAAAAATATATTTAATATTCTATCCTGCATTTTATGAAGTGTGTCATTTTTTGATGATAACTTCTTTCAAATTCAAACAGCTGCAAATGACAATCTGAAATATGTATTGTCAAATTACCTCGAATCAAAAGGTAGACAAGACATTAAACTTAGGGAGTAAGTTTTATTAGACCCAAGGGGCCTTAGCCCGGGCAAACAAAACTGGTATAAATTTTATGATTTTTATTTCAGTATTTGTGGAAAATTGTCTGTAATACGATGATGAGAACCGGTTATTATCCAGCGGATGTTAATCGGTTTCGAAGCCATACTTGAAAAAAAAACTGTTGAACAATTTCCTTTATTTAATAAAAAAATTGTTTTTACCTTTACAGGAAACCAGTTGGAAATGCGACTGAATGTGTTCCGTCAATTCTCCTGAACCACGGTGGGAGCATATTCCACATTGCTTCACTATCTCATCATCTTTTTCTTTGCCAATTATAAAATATTCATATTCACATTTTTCTAGAGCAGACCACACTTCTTCATGTGTAAACTTGTGATTTATCTGATTCAAAGCATCTTATTTTAGTTGAGATTTTAAGTTTTTTCAATTCAATTCCTAACTTTTATAATAAAACATTTAGAAGAAGCCTCAGCCTGCATGAAATTCACCACTAATTGCCGAAAGACTGCCACAATACCCCAAATTTGAAGCCTTCAGCTTTAATAACAAAAAGTTGTAGGCATTCTAAAATTACATTTTAGATAAAGGTTAATTTTCAAAGTTTTCCAGCACTCATGATTGAAATTTCAATATTAAATTACGTCAAATTTGGGCTATTGGGTCTACTTAAGACAGTCTTTCAGCAGTTAAAGTGGTTTATTTCTTGCAGGCTTCCTTTACATAAAATCTACATTTATTGGAAATACTTCAAAAATATAAATTAAAGGATAGAAAATTTGTGGATATTTGAATCAATAACTAAATTATTACATTGATTTTAATATGTTTGCATTTTGAAAATATAGTAGAAGATTTTTATGATTTATATTTCAGGGAATGTTTATTGTTTATAACAAACCCTATGATTGCTCTTCCTTCAACTGAAAGTCCTAAATGTTTATAAATGATAATTAAGTGAAGTCTGTTTTGAACCAGGACATTCTTACGGTCAGAGCAGGAACAAATTTAATTTATACCATAATTTATAATTATTTGCAATATGATTTTGATAAGAGACTTTTCATTATTCAAAAATATTATACTTTCCTTAGTTAGGTTTAGATAGTTGATTAATGCCTCTTCTGGTTGTCTTAAAATTTCAGAATTTACATTTTCATTACTGTTAATTTTTGACTTGACACTATTGTTGACTATTACTTTATGCTTTTGTTTATGCCCAACTGAATCCGGCGACATTCCACTTTCAATACATTTTTTTATTCGACAAGATTGGCATTTTATTTTTCCATTTTGATCCGGCTGGCAATTATCAGTTCCATCAACACAACTAAAATAAAAAACTCTGACGCTTTCAAACAAAACTGAATTTCTAGAACACAGACCACTACCCCCGCACTTAATATTTATATTTGATGAAAATACACATAATCCTAGCCCCTGCGAAGACTCCTAATCTGGGAGGCCACTGATTGAAAATTAGTTTTAACATAAAGTTTGTTTATTTTCCAGAATCATGACAAGAGAAAACGCCAATCATTTATAACTACAGCTTTGTAAAAAGTTGGAAATTGTTGTAGACTATCTAGTCTATTGAATTTTACCTTAATTGTCTATGACAATGTCTCATGAAGAAAATTCTACAAGAACCACAGCAAATGACTCCGAAATTAAGATATTTTGAGGCTGGATTTCCGCACACTCGACATATTTCTGTCAAAGCTGCATTACCTTAAACAAATGTTTTGTCATGAATATTATAATAAACGGTTATTTTAATCTTACCCAAAATATAAAGGGGTAGTTGCACGAAATGCATTTAAACTTTAATTTAGTGAACTGCATATTTTTTTTCTTTTCAATGGTTTAAACTACATTTATAGGGCATATATTTGAAAAATCTAAATTTTCTACCATGTAATTAAAAAAATATCAAGACTTCAAAATCGCATTCTTATGATATATGTGATTTATATAGCTGGCTTATTTTTTTTTACAAAAACAGCATGACGACTAATTCAGTGATGTTTTATATGGTTGATCGTATACTTGTAACTTATGCTTGAAATCAGTTTTCTGAAATGCACTTCATGCAATTTTCCCTTTTGCCTTTTTGTAAATTTCTAAATACTTATGTCGCATGTTATCTGTCTATGTTTGTCAAAGAAGATCTAGGTGACAGCTTAACTAGGTAAAAAGTGAAAATTTTCCAAAAAAAAAGTTTTGCCTACCTAGTTTTGGACAGGCTTAAGGCTATTGCATAACCAATTCCTCCCCAGCCCCTCTCATTTAAAATATCATGAACAAAAAAATGTTTAGGTATTCATAAAAAAAATTATTCGCTTCCCTAGCCTATACTGACAGTTTCAGACTTGGGACGTATCTATTAATTTCAATAAGTACCTTTTTCTGGATCTTTTTGTTTCTTAGCTTTCTGTTTGTCGACTAAATCAGGGTTCATCCCAACTTGAAGACATTTATTATAACGACATAATTGACATGAAATTCTACCACCTTTGGCCTCACATTCCCCTGTTCTTAGAACACATCTAAAAAAATATTGTTTGTTTTCGCAAGCTACTGTTTAACTAGAATAGGTCCGTCCGTCCATGTAAGTTAACAAAAATTAGATTTACTTTTCACAGGCTATGAAAGAAAGACGTATGATTTTTTATTAAGTAGATTTTCTGAACTATAGGGTATGTCTAAATATTTATTTAGTAATGCATCTACTCTACAAATATGGTATGTCCGCATTCTAAATTTTTGAACCATTAGTGTACTGTTTTATCATTTGATTTAATACCTATAATCTTTTTGTCCACTTCTTCTGAAGAAAGCTCTACAAGAGAAGCAGCTGATAGCTCCATAATTTTTATGAGAAGGGGCTGGCCTTTCACAAATTCGACACAGCTCTGTCAGACCAGAATAATCTCCTAGGAAACATAATTTTGAAATGATTTAAATTGTATTTTAGTATGAAAGTTAGGTACAATAACTTTCTACTCTCTCTGAAATGCTGCTAAAAGAAGCACAGTTAAGCAATGATAATTCATGTAAAGTATCTTTTGCAGATACTTCATTTTGTTGATGCTGGAAAGTTTTGGAGTGAAAGAAGAATCATGAAATTATCTAACCAGCAATGTTCCCTCCCTTTCTGACTGAGTTATTTTTAATAGTTTCGATTATACTGAGTAAGGAATAAATGGGCAACCCTTAGTTATAGAGTAGCTGCACTGGTGATAATTACCTTCCTCATCCTCTGAAACTTCAACATTATCATCCAAATCAACATGATCATCAGTTTCATCAAATGGTTCACTCTCTATCTTTGTCTCAATATCAACATTTTTTTCATCCTTATAATTTTTGGTGACATCTGGATTACTTATTTCATTTTTCAAAAACTTTTGATTTCTTTTCATAAGCTTACTAAGGTTATTGTCTCTTTTGTTTTCATTTTCAATTTCAAATAATATTTCTGAGCTTTCAAGCATGTCACTAATTTCCATATGCTCAGTCTTTTCTTCACTTTTTACTTTATTTTCTGTTAATTCCATTTTACATTGTTGGTTTACTTCCAAGTTTGAGATATTTACAGGTAAGCCATGATTTAAATGTAAAACTATTGATTTTTTACACTTGATTATTGATTTTTTGACATTGTCCAAGTTTGATAATAGATCTTGTGGAGCTTGAATATTAGCAGCAAAGCTGCAAACAGTGTCCATATTACTTTCTACAGCATCAAAAAGATCTGCAAGAACCTCCATTTGGGAAGTCATTGCTCAACAACTCAATCTTCCAATCTGATTCATTTTAATATGAAAAAATAAAATGTAATAAATTCAATCTTAAGCTTTAAGGAAATAACTTGTAGCTCCATGACAATTCGTAGACTAGTTTAAGAGAAAAATAAAAATCTTTAGTACTAGTTTTTTGAGCAAAGGAAAAAACACAATCTATAGGTATTTCTTAATCTTGATGTTTTTAATCTTCATGGTATAACATTAAAATTGGAAATAGTCCCTTTCGTAGCAACGCCCCTTAAGGGGCGATTCGTCGTATTTTTAACATGACTTTCGATAGGTTATGTTAGGTTAGGGGGCTAGAAATAGGAGAAAAGCTAATGTTAACAAAACGAAGAAACGTCCCTTAAGGAGCGTTGCCACGAAAGGGACTAAACCCTTAAAATTCTTTCAACTGAATTACTAATAATCAATTTAAATGCCCTTTAATAAATACCCATTAAATAAATGTCACACACAAAACAAATCATTTAACTGTATTGTAAATTTAAATAAACTTTTCTAATCTTCACATTTGTCTTGAACTCTCGTATAATTTCATACTGAAAACAAAAACACATTGTTTATATTTTATTGTACATTCAAACTTAACTTTGTTCTTAATAACAGCTTCGCATATGGATTTGCCACTTGTAAAATTTAATAATCAATAACATTGTAAGGATATATATTTCAGGTTATGTTTTTTCCCAACCAATTCTTAAAACAATAGGGACAACAATTGAAGGGATCTTTAGTTCAGATGGACAAACAATCAAGTGTTTATTACTTTAAAATCATATTAAAGGTAAAGTTGTCATATAAATTATAAGAATTACCTTTGTAAAGGAGAAAAATTTTGAAGCTAGTAAATATAAATCTGAATCAGGAATGACGTCATTGCTTTCATCCTCAATTAAACCTTCAACATCACACAGTATATCTTCACTGATAACAACCTAATAATTAAAGAAAGTCTTATTACTTTTAAGGGGAATATGCACGAACAAGAGCAAGTGATTTTAAGAACTTTCCATTAGTGATGTTGATTATTTTCTTAGTAAAATGTTTTGTTGAGTTTAATGTGTAAAATATAATAACACTGCTAAACATTATCAAGTGCTATACTATGCAAAAGTATATTAACCATGCTGTTTACGTTATTGCAATTTGCCATCCCTTTTCTAAATCTATATTCGTAACTTGTTTTACATTTTTAAAATTATTTGTTAAGATCATGGTAGACCTCAACGTTTTCAATCATTTAGCACTATTTAACAGAAACCAAGTATACCAACCAAAAAATACCTTACATAACTGCTGGAAGGATCTTTAACACATGATTTTAAAATTGATCATCTTTTGTTGCTGAAGATATTATCTATTTCATTAATTTTAAGTAAGCAATAGTAAGACATAAATAAAATACCCTTTATAGAACTATTCCTTATATGTTCTTTCTTTGATTAGTTGTAGTTTACCAGAAATTCTCAAATAACCATAGAACAAAAATACTTTTGTAGAAATCAAGGCCACCTCAAGATTAGAGGAGCCGTTGAAAAGGAAAGTTTTGTACTAACAATTGAAAATTACTAACTCAATCGTATACGAGGGAAATGTTCCATGATTTTGTTGCACTACAGTGGGTAGTTTCCATAATATTATCATAACTAGGTATGAAATTCGAGTTATCAAAATAATCATAAATGCTTTTCCTGGAACTATCCCTTTTAAGAAAACAAAAAGGCTTTCTACCTGTATTGTGTCCAAATTAGGACAAACAAATGGTGGACAGGAGAGACAATAATGGAGCAGGACGCTGGAGAAATGGATTATCAGTGTTGTCAGGCTCCCACTTGCAGCATTTATAATTGCAACAGCTGACTCTAGTGTACACTCAGCTAACTCAAGTGTGGACACTGGCAGGGTTAGATTAGCTATTTCTTTCCTTGGGCTGTGATAACCTGAATATATGTATATAATATGTGAATTTATCATGATTAAATTGGTATAAATTAAAAAATTAAGAGATCAAATGAATTAGGTAATGAGTTGTTGAGATTAGATAAGTTTACAATAAATTCATGGACATTCCCAATGATGATACAAAAAATTACCCCTTGTGTAGATTAAAATTAGTAGTTCAAACGTTTAAACACTCAGCTAAATTAACCTACCAATCAAAATTCAACCCCCAAAAGTTGTTAAGCAAACGAATTAGAAAATGTTATTATAAAACATTGGGGAATAGTGTAATAAACAGCCCAATATACACTCAATCACTGATTAGATTCTCATTCCTAGTGAGCTTTAGCTAGGAATTTGTTTCGGATAGGTAACTGATGATGCATTCTTCATCATCAGTTAATAATCAGTTTCTTATTTGAAAAATATTTCTTGCCTCCCTGTTGTTGTAAATTATTTCTACATGGTACAATCAATTAGAAAATTAAAGAGACATTGGGTTGTTCATTACTAAAGTCCTCAAATTCTTATTACAGCGATTTATTATTTGTTGACTTAACAACCCTGGGGACTTTTCTTGAATTTTGATTGGTTGGTTCATTTTGTTAGTGTCCAAACTTTTTAACCACTAATTGTAATCTACAGTAGGGATAATTTTGTGTATTATCATTGAAGATGTACATCAATTTATCGGCCATTGTCTTATCCCTTTAAAAACCAGTCAAATAATCAACACAACAGCAATATCGCTTACCTACTAGTGACAGACGTTCTAATTTGCTGCATTTGCTTAAAAACAAATGGAAATGTTTCAATTCTTCATCATAAGGAGAAGAAGGTACTGCCATCATCTCCCAGTGAAAATTTCTAATATTCAACTGTACAACTGCACTTAGATCATGAGCAACTCCAATTAAATGTAGCGTGTGCAATTTTTCTGTACAACGATTTAACAGGTATCCAATACGGCCATTCCTTAATATAAAAAGAATAATAATAGACATAATAGCTAATTTATAGCTTTGAAAGTAACTTAAATGAAAAGCTGTTTGATTTTTATAGGGACTCGGCTGCAAATTGTTGTTAAATTAAATGGCAGCTTTTATTAAGCTCTAGATTGTTGCAAAATGTTGAGGGAAAAAGGCGGCTTGGATTAATAAGACGGAAGCAGCTGATGAAACAATTCTGCAGCTGTTGTTATTTTTTAAAGTCAGTCGCAGCTGTCAATTAACAGCTGTATTTTTTAGGGAAGCGGATGCAGTTTGCTAATAAAAAAAAAGGCGGCTGGTTCGGATTGAACAAAAATTACCTTAAACAATTGTACTCTGCATACTCTATTTTTCTCAGAGCTTTGAAATGTATTGTCTCTTTAAGGCTTGCAAAGTCCAGGCCTTCATTAAAATGAGTAAGGTGGAATTCAGTTAGTTTCTTGTGGCATCTTTCTAATATTGATATAACATCTACCTCAGTTTCGTTCAACTTTAACACCTTTTGTTTTAGTTGCTAAAGAAAAAGATACTTTTTGTTCAAAAGAAGCACAACAAATAAAAGTTTTTTGTTGTATCAATCATCTCATAGTTTAATTAGTAAATGTAAGGTTTTTTCAGGGTTGTATACTCTGCAAGGAATCCCCTGCTAAAACACATTTTCCAATTTTTCCCCTCCTTAGGGAAAAAAACTAGAAAAATATGTGGGAAAGTTGGAAAAAATGGATAAAAAAAGAGAACTTAAAATATTTTTCCATTCTTAAAAAATGAATGAATCATTTTACTGCTGGAAGAAAAAATGTATCTTGTGCTGAACCTCCTTTATAAAAAAGATTTTGAAGCTAAATAATTGTATTTGTTTGAGTGTTATTCCTAAACTGAAAACTCTGAGTGTTTTTACATTCTTAGGAAACCGATTTAATAATTTAGCTCCACTTCGGTAAGTATAAACATGAAAAAAATATTCAATCTTTGAAAAAAGAAATAAAAAAATATCAGCAACTATTCCTTAAGTTTACTAAACGCATTTTCATCTGATTTAAAAACTTCCGCCAAGTCCAGATTAAGGCCAAAATCTTGTAAATAATTTTCTAAATGCAAATATTGCAGCTGTGTGCTGACACGGCGGATAAGCTCTTTGGATTTGTTACCCTCACAACTATCCAAATTGAGTGAGGAGAGGTTGGGAAAGTTTAGATTGTCACTCAGGGTAAAAGCCACACTTTCAAGCTCTAAACACTCCAGTGAGTCCTAAAATAACAATAACAAGGACAGTTATGTCGCTCAGCAGCGCAGCAATATAAAAATAACTAAATGTTTGATCATTGATAAAAAATATGCTAGATATCCCATTTAATTTGTTAATCTTGGATCTGTGCTAATTAAAACAAGAAAGTCGTGGTCATTGAAAGAGTGCAATGTTTTAAGACATACGACCCTTGTCATAAAGTTTATGTTCAGAATTCAATCCAATAACCTCAAGGGGATCCAACAACTTAGAAAATATTACTAACCTGACAATGTTGAAAAACATTGGGCATATCTAGAAACACAAGACAGAATTTATTTTCTATCTTGAATTGTTTCAGCCTGATCCATTTTGGTTTTATTTCCTAGTATAGTAGTTTCAGGACGTGAACAAAAAACAGAATTTCAGCAGTAATAAATTACGTATGGTGATTGGGAAAACCTTGCTGACTTAAGCTTAATAAACCAAATAAAAGTTTAACCCCCTAGTAAGTACTAATATCTAGGTATAGGCCCCGCAGGGTTATGGTCCCACGTAGGGGTTATGCATAGGGAAAAAAATATTCCTCTTATTTTCAATTATTTCAAAACATGAGAAGTTACCAATACCCAACAGGCACTTTTTGTGAAAGCTCATTGTGTTTGATAATTTTTAGGTATAATCCCCGCGGGGTTAGGGACCCTCGCAGGAGCTAGACATAGGAAAAAAATAAACCCCTCCCCTTATTTTCAATTTATGTCAAAATAGGCGGAATTACCAATACTCAACCGGCACTTTGTTTAAAGCTCTTTATGTTCCACTTTTCTAGTCTGATATAAACCTGAAGTTCACTTCCTTGCCTTAAGACTAAGCATAAGCTCTGTGATAGGTCCATCAGTACTGCTAGTTGTCAGCTTGATACTAAACTCAATAATCCTGCCAGCTTTTTCAGGCTCACTGATAAACTGAACAAGATCTTTCATACCCGTTTCAAAGTTCTCGTCTTTTACCTGAATGTTATAATATGGTTGAAAAAATATTTTGCCTAAGCATATTATTATAGCAAGAATGGTCACACTTTTCAACCTTTTTCTTATTACCTAGTCTTAGTTTTCAAGATGAAATATGAATGAACATAAATATCACAGTTAATTTATATTAAAATTTTCAAACTGTTATATAAATCAAATAAAGTTTACCTGTATGGAAAAATCTTTATCAGATTTCTGTACAAAATGTGGCAAGGAGGAGCCTTTAATGGCAGGATTGAATGTCCACAATTTAAAGCTTGAATCATTGTCTGTTATCAAGTAGTACAATCTAAATTTTTTATAAATAAAAATATTATTACATCGACAAGAATAATGAAAAAAGAGGAATTTAAAAAAAAAGTTTCTTTCAAATGATACCAGATTGTCTAATCTGGCTTGATGAGGTAAAAACAATTTCAGTGTAAAACAGTTGTTATCGGCAAGTACAGAAATTCCACCGCCGTTACTTCCCAGTGCACCTCATTAATGGAACTGCCAAGCCAAATTTCAATGCTTCAACTCTTTTTTTAGCTGAGTTCCTTTAACTTTTAATTTGGGTTTTGGTTTCAATAAGTGTCACACCCCTACCCCCCATTTAGAAAATTAAAATAAACCTTCACATTATAAAAAAAAAATTCTATTGTTGAACAAAAATAAACTTTGGGTATAGTCCCCTTCGTGACATCGACTTTTAAGGAACGTCGGGGCAATCATCTAACCTAACCTATCAAAAGCTACTTCGAAAATACGACGAAATGCCCCTTATGAGGCAATGTCATGAAAGGGACTATAACCGAAACATTAACATTAACTAGTTTACCTTTTAGAAACAAGTCTCAAGTTGAGTTTATCATCGTGGGTTAAATACACAAGAAGTTGTCGCAGGGGCAGTAGTGGCAAATTTTCAAGGGTCTCCATTTTACATCTTTCTGAAGTTGTTATAAAGTTATTAGGCTGGTTGTAATACAAAAGCTGAATAGACAAATTACCATAATAATTAACTATTTAAATCCACATATCACAAGACTTTTCAAAAGCATAGTTTTAACAAAAAAAAGAAAGTGCTGTTTATGGATAGTATTGTAAAACACAAGACTTACAATTAACAAAAATCTAAAAGATATTCTTATTAATCGTGAAGAAATTAAAATGGAGACTTTTTTGCGCGTATTTTCCGTAAAAGTGCGTGTTAAAACAAAGGGGAATTCAATTGTTTTGAGAAAAAAAAGTTTGTCTCAAATAATTCAAAGTGCGGCGATCAGCCGATGATTTTCCCCAAATCATGCTATGCCCTATTAAAGCATTTGCCAAGCCAAATATCAGAGTTCTACTCCTGTTTTAAAGTCTTAGAACAAACACTTTTATGAAAAATCCGCGCAAAAATGTCTCCAATTATATGTTTAATTGAATTTGTTATTCTGTTTCTGAATATCCTCTGTGAATTATGATTGGCCAAGATTTCCGGACAACAACAGTCTAAACAAAATAATTTCTATTAGCTGCAAATCTGTTAAAACAAAGGTAAAATTCCATCTTTAAGATACTGCAAATTATTAATAATTTCTATTAATAATATTTCACAAAAAGGACAATTCTTACCAACTTGTTGAAAATAACTATTTTGTTAATAGTTATTAATATGCATCGTTTGCATCGTTGTATAAAAAGCTTTCCATGGATATAAAAAATGTTTAAATATACATATATGATATAAAACCAGTTTTGTTAACCCTGAAAGGCACGGGTTAACTAAATTGGTTTTAATATTATGATTGTACATTTTTATATTAGTAGAAAACTGGATATACAATACGATACATGATTTTTCAGTATGGCTTAGAACCGGCTTTCTAATCCAGCGGATATTAAACGGTTTCAAAGCCATACGGTAACTTCGTTTACGTAACATACCACAACAAAAGCAGATTTAGCGAATTTCGAAAAAAAAAACCAAAGAGTGCCTACCTAATGATTTTGGTAATAATAATTTTAGTATCCCCCCTTTTGCCTTAGAGCTTACACCTCCATGAAAAATCTTTTTGTAAAACGACTGTACCCGGGATACATTTATATGTAAGCCGCCCCCCCCCCCCATATAAGA